>OX439484.1:92294434-92320503 GCA_949320155.1 Melangyna quadrimaculata
CCGTATACTCCTGGTTCATTCTAATAAAGTCTATATACCTAAAAGAAGAATTGCTAATTATTTTTTATTCACACTGATTAGCCATTTTTGTTGTTGTTGGAAATCTGTTGTGGATCTAATGACGTGTGCAAAATACTGGGGCGGGATAGAATGGGATGCTGGTCTCGATCTCGGGTTGCATTGTTCTTGCGTGGATTCGAATTTCGCACTTAAATAGCAATTTATCCGCACTCGTTCTCCTGATTATGTAAGAACTCAGCCTATTACATTGTTGTGATGCTCGTTGTTAACTTTATCATAAGCAGAACCACACAGAGAGTATGACTGACTGTTTGTGTTTTGTGTACGTTTGAGCGAAAACAAGCCAAGAATGAACACAATCCGTTCGGTTTGTTTATGCGGTCGACGATTTTCAGATCGAGTAACTCAATTAAATCAAACAATTTTTTTCTTCTTTTTTAATACAAAAACCGATCGATCTGTTTAAATATTTGTCTTTTGTGGATATAGGGATTGGTTTCCGTCAGGGTATTTTATATTTAGATTTTTTTTTTCTTTCTACGAGTACTGGATTGACGCAACTTAGATTGTGTTGACTTTATAAAAAACATTTATATAAGATCACATTGCAAAAATAATGTTAACATGTTTAAATAATAATAACTACTAATTTTGAGCGTTGTAATGTTGCGGTATGGCTTATGGTTGGTTATTCCTATATACGGTTACTAAGTTAGATATTCTTCTTTATCGCAGCGAGTGCAGAATTTCTTTTGAATATTATGTGTTCGATCTCAAAGCAAGCAGTTAATTCGATGTGTGAATTTTGATAGGTACGCTTGATTTGGATTTCGCAATTCCTGGTAGTCGGTGGCACGGTGGCGGCGGCAGCTTCGGGAAATTAAATGAATAATTATAAAAATAAATTTTAATGAATATACGGAATGATGTTAATATTGTGGAAGAACAAATAAATAAATATAATATTCTATAATATGTGGTCTGTCTGAATACAGAGCCAAGAAATCCTGTTACACTAGGATGCATTTTAAAAGCAGTTTGAGGTTATAGACACAGGAATAATTTAAGTCAAGTAAATGTTACATTCTTGATGTACTTTTGGTATAAAGTTTGTCGTAAAAGAAGCAAAAATAGGGACGTGCCATTAGATTTTTAGTGTTCGCTTATTTATTTTTCATTAAAATGAACTTTTTTTGTGTGTTTGACTCACAAGGAAAAAAGTTTTTGAAGTGAAACTTCTTTGTCCGCGTTGAGAGTGAAATTTCAAGGTCACGTGTGCAACCCTGAGATCATTGATTAGCAAAGTGGTGGGAGGTAGAGTACAAGTAAAAATGTGTATTGATATTATGAATAAATGAATTAAATCAGAAGAGTCTGCTAAAAATTTGAATTATATATGGTTGCAAAATAAATAAAATCAAATTGAAGTTGTCATATACAAATTTTGATTTTGCTGATTAATTTCCAGCTCAAGAAATATCTCGAGGAACGAAAGCTTCTTAATGACCGGCAGTACGGCTTTCGTATCAATAGGTCAACTGGTGATCTGATGGTTTATCTCACCGAACAGTGGAACAAATCTTTACATCGTTTTGGAGAAAGTAAGATTATTGCACTTGATATTTCAAAAGCATTTGATAGAGTTTGGCACCAAGCTCTCTTATCGAAAATGCGCGCATTTGGTTTTGATGTATCTCTTCTTCGTTGGATTAGAAATTACCTTTCGGACCGTTCAATACAAGTTGTATTAATTATTAATTATTGTATTAATAAATGCTGATGGTGTGCCCCAGGGCTTCGTTTTGTCTCCGACTCTCTTCCTTAAATTTAAAAATGATCTTTTGTCTGAAACTTCTAATCCATTTAACTGTTTCGCTGATAATAGTACCCTCAGCTTCTCATATTCGATAACAGATTCCCATCCATGTCCTTCGGACATAAAATTCTGATCTCGACAGCATTGTCCAATGGGGAATCAAAAACCGCGTAGAATTTAATGCTTCTAAAACTCAATGCTGTATCCTGTCGATAAAGCGACAACTTCTAATCCATTTAACTGTTTCGCTGATAATAGTACCCTCAGCTTCTCATATTCGATAACAGATTCCCATCCATGTCCTTCGGACATAAAATTCTGATCTCGCCAGCATTGTCCAATGGGGAATCAAAAACCGCGTAGAATTTAATGCTTCTAAAACTCAATGCTGTATCCTGTCGATAAAGCGAAAACCACCTCGAATGCCGCTATCCATGGACGGCACTTGCATCGAGAAAACCGAACAGCTCTCAGTTCTCAGAATGTGTGTCACAGACCACCTTTTGTGGAATGATCACATATTTGATGTCGCCAAAAACGCTGCTAAGTGTTTAGGTTTTCTCCGTAGATGCAAGAAGTTTTTCTCCCCATCTGATCTGGCTGTGATCTACAAAGCCTTTATTCGTCCAAAACTTGAGTACAATTCTCATGTTTGGGCAGGAGTTCCAAGAACTCACTTGAGTTTGTTGGACAGAATTCAAAAGAGAGCTTTAAAAATGATAGGCGGAAGATCTATAACAGAAACAATTACATCTCTCGAACACCGCCGTAATGTTTCGTGTCTTTCTCTATTTTATCGCTATTATTATAATCAGTGTTCTAGTGAAATAGCCAGTTGCATTCCCCCCTTTAAAAAATTCAACCGTAATACTCGCGCTTCTAGGAATGCCCATCAGTTCACCCTCGAGCCCAACTTCGGACGTACTGTTAAGTACAGAGATTCTTTCTTCAGTCGCACCACACGAATGTGGAATGCTTTACCTGACTTGACTTTCCCTTCCCATTTCGATGTGCAAACGTTCAAAACCAATGTGCATCGGTATCTTCTTCTAAATCCTCTCCTACTTACCTAATCGCTCGTGCTGTCTTAAAAACATTTTAAGGGTAGCCATAACCCCTTTTGCGCGCGTGGAATATAAAAAAAAAAAAAAAAATCCGAATCTTGAAGATCCGACCGTTAGAAGTCAAGTTGTACGATTTTTTACTCGAACCAGATCAATTCTTTCCCAACATTATGAAACTTAATTTAACACGGAAAACGCCCGGGCTTCTATTTATTTATTTTTTTTTTTTTTGACGCAAGGATATTCATTTATTTATTGACGTCCGGGCGTCAATTCTTTTTTTTTTTGACGCCCGGCCTTCAATTATTTTTTGACGCTCGGGTGTCGATTTATTTTTGACACCTGACGGCCGTCAGTTTATTTTTGACGCCCGGGCTTCAATTTATTTTTGACGCCAGGGAATTCATTTAATTTTGACGGCCGGGCGTCGTTTTATTTTTGATGCCCGGCTGTCAAAATAAGTTGATGACCGGGCGTCAATAAATAATGTCAAAGTGAAGCGACAAATCACGTCAATGAATATGTTTGATGAAGTGGACGTATTAACATTTGTCATTCAACAACATAATTTAATTGATTTCGTTTTGTTTGTTAAATTATTTATATAGGTATTGTTCATACAAGAATACTAAAATCGTGATTAAAAAATAGGTGGTTGGTGTAGGGGAGTGACATTTAGGGTTATAGGTATTTTTGGATGGCAAATCTAAAAAAAAATTAGTCAAACAAATAAAAAAAAAAATTTGGATAGGACCACCCTTATCACCTAGCGCTATAAAATATACTTTAAAACCTATTCTCATACCTAACAAATATACACACAAAGTTTCATAAAAATCTGTGGAGCCGTTTCGGAGGAGTTCAACCACAAACGTTGACCCGTCCCAAGATGTCTGAAGTCATGTTTAAAAAAAGAAATGATTAGAAAAATTCTTACAACATTTAGTAAAATTGAAATTAAATAAAAAAAATATTTTTTTTTAAATGTATACATATAAGTAGGGAAATAACTGTTATAAATATTTTTCTGATACATTATTATAATTATGATAAACGTGACTACTTACATGTGTTCCAAAGTTCAATTTTTTTTTATCAATCATTACCAAAGTTAAGAATTTGCAAAGTTGGTTTTACACAAATGCATGGGATTTCCCATATAAAATTTCTGACGTCTTGGGGCGGGATTAACATTAATATAATGATTAACGTTAATATAATAATTAAATTAGAAAAAATTAGTTGGGTGCGTCATTCAAAAAAAGACAATGGCATCTTTAAGGAGCAACCTAATGTACATACATAATTTGGCGATTCATTGAGAAAACAAATTATCAACAGGACCACTAAAATTCGATGCACGTTGACTTTTAAGCCATCCATCCTAAATACTCATTCCATTTAAAGAGGAAACAAATTATCGCCAATTGTGTAATCGCATCAACTTCAGTTCGAAAAGAGTGCACACAGACTTAACTAATACTACATATTGAGTGTCCTTTTGCAGTTTTGAGCGCATATTACATATAAGCGATATAAAAGGGCAACATACCATCATCATAACATCATCGTCACGATCACTTAGTCGTATTGAATTACAATCTCCCCAGGTTGCTGCAGGGTGGTCCTGTCACATCATATGTACATCTTAGGGACGATGACGAAGACCACTGCGAAGTGACCGTAAGTCGATTAGTTACAAAACACGTCAGTGGTCTTAACAAAAAATTACCAGCTCTTACTAAGCAGTAGCATGGTGGTGGCGGCGGGCGGGGCAACGCAGCAGCGAGAGTCTGATGCACAACACAGAACCAGAGTATGAACGTTGAGCGCGTTTACCACCATTGAAGTTCCAATTTAAACGGATATCTTGCAGCAGCTTAAACGTTTGGCCCAAGTGTGACCATCTTAGACACGGTCCGGTGAGAGTGAAAATTTTGCTGAGAAGCATGAAATCTTGCTTCTAATCCGATTGGTCATTTCAACTAAATTGGATTCACTTAAGAGCTGTTTGATTCCGTCATTTGACTGATATTCAGTTGGATTATTATATTTTTTTATTATTTTCGTCAATGTCTAGACGTAAATGCAAAGGCAAATCAGATTTGATGGTTTAGGGTGTTGTGCGATGTTCAGAACTTATCAATTTTATCTTTCTTCAATCACTCAATCATGTTGAGTGGCGAAATTTATACCGAAGATACAGTTCGGTAACTTGATAAATTGTCAAACAATTTTTTTTTTAATTTCGCATGAAGTCAAATCATCTGGAAAGTTTTTTATTGCAAAAAAAAACAAAGCTGACTTGTGGTTAGATTTTTTGATAGTTGGAGTGAAATCTCACATAACGTATATCAACCCTTCTACCAGGACAAATAAAAGTGTTCTCGGGATTAAATTAATCATAAATGTTATATAAGAGCTGAGCTGAATGTTATAAGGAACTGATAAGCGTGGCTGCCAAAATGTTGCCTGTTTGCTAATTTTCTGAGAAACCGAGTAACCGGTCGCTGGGTATATATGTGAAGTGAACCTCAGAGTTCGAGTTCACCGGAAGCGAATCACCGGTCACTTCGGGGTTGAAGCTGTCTCGATCGCTTGTCTGCATTAACTGTTACTGCCATTCCTGGACGATGCTAGGAGTTACCGATAAACTGACCAGAAATACACAAAAAATCATATTTGTCCGTTGATCGATAGTAAATTATATAATCGCTCCTCAACGGACAGTGTTGGTTGAGGTGGTGTACGCATGCTATTTCATATACATATACAATTTGTTCAATCGACACTCGGCAGATTTCAGCCACTGAAGGCCTCATTTTTTCTCTCAACTCAATTTAAAACTCATCAGTAAGATGCTGCCATTCATACACGTTTCTAAGACGAAAATTTGGTCGATATTTACCGACACAGGAAGATACTGTGAATCGTATGGCGCATAAAGTTAAGGTCATTTGAGCTTTCAATTATATTTATTCAGTCACTCAACTTAAACAGAATTTATTTTATTTCTAAATTTCTTCATCTTTTCGCTATTGTTTACTATTTATCTGTGATAAAATCTAGAGGTACGCAGAAATAGTTTCTGCAGTAAAGCTACCTGTTTAGTTTATGATGGAAGTAGAGAATGATTTCGATTTACCCTGCATTAAAAGGATTTTTCAACCAAGGCATTTCAAAGATAAGACGGCATGCAGCGTGGAAATGTGACATTGTCATGATGGAATTAGCGGCTTTGATTCTAATTCCAAATATTCAGAATTACTTGGTGAACAACACTTACAACGACTTATTCACAGATCAGGCCTATAAGGATCAGTTTATCTGGCTACCCACTCTTAAGGTTATGTTAAATGTGAACATTAGGAGGGGGTTTCGCGTCGAGGTTATTTCGCTAGAACTTTTCGGTTCTGAAATTACAATAAGCTCCGAAACGTTACTCAAGTACGTATATGTTGATATTCATGGCTGCGACACAACGCCATGCATGTTCTTTAAAATACTGTGCTGGGAAATGATTCGTAAAGGTACAATTTCCAGCGATCTCCACCTGGCTACGTCTCTGTTATTCTATGAGCGAAGCCTGCTACCAGCGTCAGTAGCAGAGGACCAGAGACCCTGTCAACAAGACATCAGTAGTACGACGACCGATATTCTGGCTCTCACTATATGTAATGGCCCTAACAAAACACATGATTCAATTAATAATACTGTCTGCTACATGACCAGGCAGGAAATGCAGCTAAGAAAATTTAAATGAAATGTACTAAGAAATCAACTCGGGAGATCAACGGCTACCAGTAAAATGAAGGGAGGCTTGCAAGGCTAAAAGATCAGATTAAAAACCTGCCAATATCCCGAAATAAGAGTGGAAATATGGCTGAAGATACAAAGCAGTGTTGCCGCTGAGATATTTAAAAAAAAAATGTCGCAAAAATAGGGGTCCCGAGAAAAAAAAAGTCGCCTATGAAAAATTATTTAATATAATAGCCAAATCAAACGAAATCCTTATAAATTGGGTACAAAAATTAAACATATTTGCGTTGTTTTAAGTTCTAGTTTTATTTAAATAATTATCAGGTGCAAAAGAAGGTTCTTACTGTTTTAAATTAATTTTAACAAAAATAAATTCAATTTGATTAAATTAAATTTATTTTTTAAGTAGGTACATATAAACATACTTACATATATCTATATTTCAGTATCACTTTTTTTTTAATGAATAAATAAGTTAAATTAATTAAAATTAACTTAAGTATAAGCTTAAGCAAAGAGAAAAGTGTTCAGTCAATTTACAGTCAAAGTTAAAAACAAAAAATAAATATAGACCGAGAGCTGGCAGCAGATTTTGGTCGTGAAAGGAAACCAAAAGATTGTAATAGTATAGGTAGTCCTGGTGAAGATGATTACGAATACGTTAGTCTGCCAGCATGTAGTGGCCCGTTACCACGTAAAAGTGCATAGAAAGTACAACTTTTCTGAAAATTGAAATCGGGTGGGAAACCATTTCAAATGTAATACAACTTTACATCAACTCCCTGATTACAAAACTGGTTTCGACAGACGTATAGGTGGCCCCAAAACCCAGACAGACGTCACCGAAAACGCAATTTTTTCTGCGTTTTTAGGCTTTTGGGAAACCACCTGAAATAGATCACAACTTTTAGCCATGGACTCCCTGAGTGTGAATATGTACATGACAGACGTTCAAGTGGCCCCGAAACCACTGACAGACGTCCCTGAAAATGCGTATTTTTAGACGTTTTTTGTCAAATAGGAAACCATTTGAAATGTATCACAAACCAAAGATCTTGACCCCCTGAGTGCGGATATGTACATGACAGACGTCTAAGTGGACCCAAAGCCAAAACCCCCAACAGACGCGATTAAAGTCGCGGATTTTTTATTGAAATTTTTAGATAATTGATGTATGCCACCAAAATGTATCGCAATCGGAAGGTCTTAACTACCAGAGTACTAATGTATAAAAAAAATAGTTTTTAGTGTCATCCAACAGCTAGAAAGGCGCGAAATAAATCGCGGATTTTTTATTCTATTTTTTTAGTAATAGGATTTTGAGGGAAACCACTTGAAATGTATCCCCATCAAAAGGTCTTGACCCAAAAAAAATTAAAATGTAAGTGACAGATGTTTGAGTGGCCCCAAACAACTGACAGCTGCGATATAATTCGCGGATGTTTTTATTTTTTTTTTAAATTGTATGTTAGTGGTAGCTTCTTCAAATGTTTACCAATTAAAAGGTTCTGATTCAAGAAAGTGATTTTAAAAGTTACAGGCGTTTGAGTTAAGCCAAACTGCTGAAAAGCGCGATAAAAGTCGCGGATGTAATAACAAGTTTTTTTAAAAAAGATTAATGATATAAATATCTTGAAATGCATCTCAATTTAAAGGGCTTGACTCTCTGAGATATAAAATGTAACTGACAGACGTTTTGAGTTACGCCATACTGCGACTTAATTCGCACAGCGGCAACACTGATACAAAGTCACAACTGAGAATCTCCAAGGGTCAGAGGGTATCTCGAAAACTAAGCATGCTAAGGTCCATGAAACTGCGTCGTCCACAACGGAATTTCGAAATTCTAATGACGCAGGAATTAGGAGCTATTAAGTGGCTCATTTAGTACCCCAATCTGGGCGGAGCACTTAAATGCTTTCCCACTGAAACGTGCGGATGACCTAGCTTGACGTCAAGCTGCGTCGTCCGCACCTTCAAATACAAAATTTCAAAATTCTTAGGATGCAGGAATTAAGCGCTAAGTTCACGTGTTTCAGTGGGAAGGCATTTAAGTGCTCCGACCGGATTGGGGTAATGTTTGAGCCCCTAAAAAGTGCTTACTTCCTGCATCATTAGATTTTTGAATTTCTGTTATGGACGACGCAGCTTGACGGAACAAGCATGCTAGAGACTTGAAGTACCTGAGGCTCAAAATTTGTAGTTTATTTTGCATTTCAAGACATTGTAGGTCCAAATTTTTAAGTCCTTTATTTGATAAAAATTTGATACCGCCCTGCTAACTTCACAGTGAAGTTAGCGTGTCAAAGTGTATCTCGAGAACTAAGCATGCTAGAGACTTCAAGTAAGGCTTCAAATGTGCAGTTTATTTTGCATTGCAAGAAATTCTAGTTCCAAATTTTGAAGTTCTTTATTTGAAAAAAAAAAACTCATATTGCCCTGCTTACTTCACTGTAAAGTTAGCAGGAGAGTATCATTTTTTCATAAAATAAAGGACTTAAAAATTTGGACCTAAAATTTCTTTAAATGCAAAATAAACTGCAAACTTGGATGACACCCACTATTTGGTGAACTGCAAAATCGGGAATAGAAATGCAAAATAAAAACTAGAAATGCAAAGAAAACTGCGAATTACTGCGTTGGTCCCGTTACTCTAGGTGAAATTTGACCTGCCAACTTCACCGACGACAACACTTCTAGGATGGATCACTTCGCAGCCGAATTATGTAGCTACAGTGCTACACTAACTTATTTGTAATCTTTTGTCAGACAAAAGTATGCCCGATCAAGGGGATTTTGCTAATAGGGCTTTATCCACAAACTACTAAGCTAAAGCTACACAAGCAACGCAAAAAGACGTTATTTTTCAGGCTAAACCAAAAACAAACGGAAAAAACATCTTACTATCGTTTTTTTGTGATTTAAGAAATATTTTATTGGTATAGGCAAGGCACCTTTATTATGTTCCTACCTCCCCATCAATCTATTAAATTTAGCTGCAAAACCGATTTATATTTAAATTAAAAAAATGACATTCCCACCTCGCGAATCAGCATCGTCAACAGCTTTTATTAGCGTATTATGCTTGTTCAATTTGTGAGTGAGTATAAATGACATTCGACAGCTTTTCCGACATCAAAACATCATCATAAATCACGAAATCAAAATACACCCATCATAGGCACGTGGTGTATGATTTTGTATAAGCAGACAACATACACATAAATATATGGGTATAAATTTATGTTTGCGTGTGAGAATAAAATACGATTTCATGTTTAAATTATTATGCCTAACACTTCGGTATGCAAACAAGGTGGAAGTTCCATTTAAATGGAAAACACCCCCATATATATTTATGTATAGATACATCAGCAGTAATTTGTCACGATGAGGGCTGCAGTAGCAGCAGCAGTCCTTGAAAACCTCAATCATGTCATCAGCAACCATAGAAAATTCTATATATTTCAGAGAATGCGTCCCCCAATCATTCTGTTAGAAAGTCAATCAAAGCACCACCATTAACTTCCATCCCATCATGGTGGTCGAGGGAGTGTTACATCCTTACAAAGATTTGCTTGCACGTCAGCAGCAACAGCAACCCTCCGATGGCGATGGCACTCTATGACTTGACTGACTATATCACCAAAAGCAACTTTGCTATCACCCAAACATTATACGAGTAATATAGTGGGAGGATTAACTCGATTCAACTGACCGCAAACCAACCAACAAGGAACAGACACCCGACCGCATGTTTTCCTTGTTTGAGTGGAAGGCTTTAGGTAGAAGGAAGTATAGGAATATGAGTAAGCGCACTTAATTCCCCAATATTCTCACCTCAATGAAGAACGATTGTCACTTTATTGCCTGTCAGGGAGGCTATGTTTCCGATCATCCAGCTAGTCACTGGCGCTGCTGAAGAGGCCGATGAAATACCAATTTCAGAAAGGGGCAGAAATAAAGATATGTTCGGATGGGGCAGCCAGCAGGAATATTGTGCAAGACTTCTTCCATATCCTTGCTTTCAAGGCTTCAGTATCATTTAAATATAGATTACTTTTTGGGGTTTGATGTCCACTTCACATACGCGAGCACTGGACGCTCAGAAATTCTTAAATTTGTTTCAGTTTGAATAAACAGCAACATTGTCGCATACCTACCATTACCTGCCATTGAACATTTTATGGTAAACAAAATTTTAAATGTCCTTCTATAAAGATAGAAGTTTTGAATTTCAAACCAGCCAGCGTTGTATGTATATAATATTTAGTTAGTCCATTACAAATCACACATAACTGTGTATTTTATGTTATTAAACCAAATCTAAGTACCCATTTCAAACGTAAGAAAATAGTAATAAATGAGTAAATTATTCAACACCGCTCACTTTTGGGCCAACCAAAATCAATACCTTGTATGTGTGTTTTTTTCTGAATTACATTTAACAAAAATAAAATGGAAAAGTTAAAAAAGAGCGCGTGCAGAAGTGAAACTTCTTTGGCGATCTAAAAATCTCGAATATGTACATATAGGGATCTTAAGCTTATTTGCGTAAGACGCACTTATGTGTTCTATATCAAAATGATCGAGGGGTTGGGGTTGCAAACTTGAAAATAAAATAATAATGGTGAAAATCTAAAGTAAAAAAGGTGAAAATTTAAAAGATATAAATCGGTTTATTTGAGTAGGTTTTCCGACTATTCGTAAAAATTCCTACACTCAAAATCTCTGCAAAATCAAAAATTTGTATATAACAACTTTAATTTGATTTTATTTATTTTGCAACCATATATAGTTCAAGTTTTTGGCGGACTCTCCTGATTTAATTAAATTTTTTGAAACTAGCCTATTTTGAGATAAAATGTTTTAAATAATTTATATCTCCATACCAGTAGGAGATAGATAAAAACCTTAAACTAGTAAGATTCTTAGAATTTCATTATCTATTTGCCAACAAAATTTCAAAACTCTAGCATTCTAATTAAAGAAATTAGAAAAAGACATAGAAGGGCATTTTGCCTTTCATCTGCTACAATAAGTCCCGATATTTGGCACGAGTACGATAACTTGGGCGCAGACAATTGATAATGGATTTTTGTAGAGGGGTCAAATACAAACATTTCTTACTATGGGTGGGGGGTCTATCTCCCCCCATTTGGGTGGGAGGGGCAATTTAATGAAAAAAGTAATAAAAATGTAAAAAAATCATTTAAAAATAACGGTTATACCTACAATTAAGTATCATATCTTTTTTGAAAGACATTACTCTGTTTTATTAGGCAGTTTTTAAATCAAGTGAAATCTATCCATAGTTTTTGAAAAAAACTACTTTTAAACTCAAAATTTGGAAAAAAAAAACATACAAAAAATGTTTAAAGTGTAATTTTTCAAAACCTTGAGATTTTATATTATATTTTTTTCCTAGAATCGTTGCTCATATTAATTCTTAATCAGAAAACGAAAACAAAATGAGTTTATGTTTTCTAGTTTTCGAGAAAATTAAAAATTACCAAAACTACTATTCAATTTATTATTTTTTGCTTGAGTATTTTACGTGGTCTTTATTTGATGGTAAAAATAGAATATGGATTAATTCATACACAAATTGACTCTTTATTATCATACTTTCCCAACACCCAGCCTTACGGCACATAAACAGTAAGGTATGCTGCCACCTGCAACCCCCCTCCTTGGGCTCACTATAGGATTTGGGGTATGTGCGAGGTTCGGTGTATGCAAAATTTGATGTTTAAATAAAGTTCTAGTGGCCAGCATGAGGGGCGCAGTGTCAAAAGTCCACAGGCCAAAAGTCCATAATGGACTTTTGTCCCACTTCTGTGGGTCAAAAGTCCATAAATTAATTGTGAACTTTTGACCAACTCCGATGGGCCAAAAATCCATACAAAAATCTTGTGGACTTCTGGCCCATTGATTGTGTATTTCTGACCCACTTCAGTGGATCACTTTATAGATAGTTTTCTTTAACAAGACTGCTTTGGGTGGCCCGCTTCGCGGGTTTAAGGATTTTAACTCCCTTTTCGGGTCCTCTGTCCCGCTCACGCAAATCCGTCGCTCCACTTAGGGTATGCTCAGTCGCCAGGCATGCGCCTATGTTGTCAGTTGGTGTGCTTTAAGTTTACGAGTGAAGAGAATACAAATTAATTCTTAACAAAATAAATAAATAATTCTTAATTGTTCTGCTTTTTTCAATACTATAATATGAAATTATTGTGGATATATGACCCACTTTCTTTCTAAAATTAGGGAATATTGACCCTTTTTTTGTGGACTTTTGACCCACTTGAGTGGGTCAAATCTCCACACTACAATTGTGGACTTCCCACCAAACTAAGTGGGACAAAAAACCATTATGGACTTTTGGCCTGTGGACTTTTGACCCTGCACCGCATTAGGCGGGCATTTTAAAAGCGAAGTATGTATGGGGGGCATGGTGCCCCCTGCAACCCCCCTCCTTGGGATCACTGTAGGATTTGAGAAATGTGCGAGGTTCAGTGTATGCCAAATTTCGTTTGCATTTAAGGAACTTGGAATGTATTCTCTGTTTCCAATGTCAACAGCTACATTTATGATAAATGTAAATGTATGAAAAGTAGTAAGTACTTCTAGTAATTTTCAATGTTCTCAAAAACTAGAGAACATAAAAGATTTGATATGAGCATTGATCACAATAGAAAATTTAGTTTTCCATTCCACAATTTTTGAGCAAAATTGATCCAATCATTTCTTTTTGCGTTTTTGTTATCAAAATTTTGAGTTTGAATGCAAATTTTTTGAAAACTATTGACACAAATAATTTAATTTAAATGTTGGATTAAGGATCAGACTTCTGGCTTTTGAAACCTTTATTGTTTTGTATTTTAAGTATTGTCGTTGATTTTTAATATTTGTTTTTCCATTTAAGTCGTTTTTATCAGAAATCGCCCCTACCTCCTAAACGGGGCGAGATAGAAAAATGCTTGTATTTGACCTTCTACAAAAATCCGTTATCAATTTTCGGTGCCCAAGTTTTCGTACTCGTCCCGATATTTGAACCCTGGCCCGAGCCTGAGCGAATCGGTGGATTTGCTTCAAATTTGGTATGAAAAATTCAATATTATTACATAGGAGTGATATTCAATACAAAAATTTCGGATTTATCAAGTTTTATAAAAAAACGCTGTAATGTTTTTTTATAGAAGTTCATACATGTAATCCCTAGAACAGTTTTCGTAACACTGCATAGGTTTTTGCAAAAGA
Organism: Melangyna quadrimaculata; assembly: GCA_949320155.1. NCBI lineage: Eukaryota > Metazoa > Arthropoda > Insecta > Diptera > Syrphidae > Melangyna > Melangyna quadrimaculata. Next base: position 92,308,355 of record OX439484.1, read on the forward strand.
TAAAAAAAAGCTCCCGAACCAAATCCTGCAAGGACGAGCTAGGGAACATCGTAGTGGATTCACATTCAATGCTGAGAATATGGAATATGAATAAAGGCAATGACGAATCTAATTCCTCTGTCAGGCAAATTACCACCATTCAAACTAGACGATGAAGATCAACAATTTCGTCTACCCGACCTCGACGAAGCGAAGATAGCAATATTTTAGCTGAAGTCGAACAAAGCTGCTGGAGTCGACCGGGTCGCTGCTCAGCTATTTAAAGCAGCAGGAGATGGCTTGGTTAGGAGTATGCATCAGCTCATCTGTAAGATATGGTTGGAGGGAAGCATTCCCGATGAATGGATCCCCAGCATTGTTTGCCCGATCCAAAAGAAAGGAGACGCTCTAAACTGCGTCTCCTTAACAGCACCTACAAGATCTTTTCTGGCGTGTAATCTGAAGGCCTACCGCCGTTTACATAACAAAGCGAAGCGCTGTAAGCAAGGTGACGCGCTGTCATGCGACTTCTTTAAGATCATACTTGAAGGAATAGTGCAAAACTCTCACGGCAAAACCAAGTTTATGCTGTCATCATGAAAGTACGCTCAACACCGACGTCTTAGACAGAACGTACCTTTTAGGTAGTTAAGGACTTTCTCTACCTGGACGCCGCCGCTGCTGTTTCTTTGGGCTAAGAAGGCAATTGAGAAGCAAAGCCCTCTCTCGAATAACTAAAGCGTCTCTGTATAAGAAAAACATCATCTCAGTCCTGCTGTATGGTGCAGAGGCATGGACCCTGTTAGCGGCGGATGAGTACGCTTTAGGAATATTTGAGAGAAAAATTCTTCGGGTGATCTTCGGTTCCGTATGCGAAGACGGGAATCGAGGAGAAGATACAATACCGAACGGGCAATTTTTGCCAAATCACTATATCCAACTCATAGTTATGCTTAATGGTTTTTTAAATTTATACTCATCATTAAGGTATTTTGAGTCGACCCTGGGAAAAACAAAATCGGGAAGCCATTGAAAATTTGTAGTTTAAAAAAAAAAAATGATATATAATGAATTAAGGGTGGGAATATTTGGGGACAAAGGAAAATAACGGATTCTTGTAGTGGGACCAAAAACAAGTATTTTTCACCATCGGGGGAGGGGCTGTCTCTTTCAGTATAGGCAGGAGGGTTAATTTTATAATCAAAATGATTGAATACAATTAGTATTTTTCGTGATTTTAGATTTTCTAAAAAATAGAAGACATAAAGTCATCTGGTTTTCAGTGCTTGATGAAGGATTAATAGAAGCACTTATCCACTAAGGAATTAAAGCCAATTGGCGTGTTCAGGAAAGGGAGATTTCGGAGGGCCTCAGCAAAAAATCTCAGTTTGGCTGTCATTATATTAAGAAAAAAATGTTTGACGGGGCAAAATCTCCGATATCTCTCTTTTCTAAACGCGCCTAATTCCACATTTTTTAAGTTTAAGTTTGAAAATATTTTGTTCGAAAACTATTGACAGAAATAACTAGATTTAAAACTCAATTACTCCGTTTACATGACAGTATTCGACGATCGAATCGAATTGAATTAATATTTCGATCAAGGTGTACGACCACACTGAATCGAATTCAAATAGAATCGAATTACACTTGAAGTGCCACTTAGACTTTACTGTGTGCGTGCGGATATAAGTTTATGAATATTGTGACTACGGGAAAAAAAAAAAAAAAAAAAAAAAAACAAGCAAATTTAAATACACACACACTTAAAACTCGATTCTTTGATTTTCAATCTAGGTCTACTTGTATTTTCCGATTCGATTCAGCTCGCAAAGCGGAATCGGTAATCGGATCCAGAAATCCTTTTTCAATCCGATCCAGGTCTATATATGGAATTGAACCCGACTTCAAGTCTGATTCAATTCTCCATGTAAACGAAGTAAATAAAAGAACAGACTTCTAGCTTTCAAAAAATGTATTTGTTATAATGTTATTTTTAAATAATTTTTTAAACGATTTATTTCATTTTTAAGTATTTTTTTTAAAGTTTCCCTCCCACCTATATGGAAGGAGATAGACCCCTGCCTTCATGGTCCGAAATAATTGTATTTTGTCCCTCTACAAGAATCTGTTATTATTTTGCGCCAACTATTCGCGTCATTAATTCTTAATAGGGAGGTATGTATATAATTTGTTTGTGAAAAGGACCAATTGTCGATGCGATGGCTCCCGATTTTGTTTTTCTCAGGGGCGACTCAAAATAAATGTTGAGGATAAGTTCTGCCAAATAAAATTTGGTTAATATCGGGACGCCAGGGCGCAAAAAATCGGGATAAATCGGGACATTAAAAAAATCTATTTTATACAAATTTTAAATGTAATAGTGCAAACTTTTAGCTTTAAAAATTGTATTTTGCTTTTTTAAAACGAGTTTAGCACACTTTACTTACACTTTACTTAAATTAAAATCTATTTTGTCAAAATGAGGTATGTTTGCGAATTTTTGAACGAGCCGCACTTTTTTGGACGTGTTCTACAATTTCAAAAATATTTAAAATTTAAAAAAATTTTAATTAACTGTTTTAAAATTAGAAAAATGTTAAGTAGTATTATGCTTAACCCTTAATATTAGGCTGTTTAAAATTTTGACCAATATTTTTTGACTTACTTGGAAGTACCTACTGAATTCCAAATTTTGACAAAATCAAAAAAGCCAATAGGGCTGGCCACGAGACGAGAAAAGTCTCGGTTTCGATCTCGGTCTCGCATGAAGAGACCGAGACGAGACGAGGCTGGCTTTTGAGCAACCGAGACGAGACCGAGACGAGACTGTATTTGGACCGAAATTTACAGAGGGTATAATAAATTTAAAAAATCAAATTTCAGTTAAAATTTATTTTCTTTTGCACGTATTCAAACTATTATCGAAAATATTTCGTTCCAAAATCAACAGGTTGTCCGGAAATCGTATTTTTCGGAGACGAGACCGAGACGAGACTGTAAATTTTCGATTTTAACGAGACCGAGACGAGACTTTCAAAAGTCTCGCAGAGTCTCGTCTCGTGGCCAGCCCTAACAGCCAATAAGGAGATATTCGGGAATATCTCAAAACAAGTAAGAAGCCGGTAATTTGCACAAAAAATCCAAACATTTATTTCAGTGCTCCGATTTTTTTTGGCAAAAACGTATGATGTGTATGCTGGTGTCTTAAAACTGTTCTAAGGGCTAACATGTACGAAATTTTATTAAAACCATTACAGCCATTTTCGAGACAACTTGATAAAACCGAAACTTTTGTATGACCGTTCTATCTAATATTAAAAAAATTCTATATTGTTCACTCCTTGGGAATAATATAGAATCTTCACACCAAATTTCAAGCAATCCACCGATTCGCTTAGGATCTATCTCGATATAAATCAGGACACACACACAAACAAATCGACTGACGTCTTTTGTCGAAAATCTATATAGCAAGTACGTATGGAAAGTCGGGACACAATCGGGTCATTTTGTAAATCGGGACATATATCGGGACATGGTTCAAATATCGGGACTGTCCCGCCAAAATCGGGACGTCTGACAGCCCTATCTATATTATGTAATGATGCATTACACCTCTACCTTTCACCGCCGCCGTTTATTTAATTGCATTAAAGAAATGGCCCGTAGCGTAATGGTTAGTGCGTTCGACTGTCACGCTGGAGGTCTGGGATCGCTTCCCAGCCTCGTCCACCTAAAAACTAAAAAGTTTTTTTTCAGGGCTACTGCCTCTTGCGAGTAATTGACAAATCCTCCAAGAGTATCACTTGTCACGAATAAGTGCTTCTCGTCTAGCCGTTCGGAATAGGCATAAAATTGTAGGTCCCTTCCATTCCTGTCGAAAGGCGCACACAGGAATGGTTGCGATTTTTTTTTTTTTTTTTTAAGAAATCCCGAATTACCTGTTATTTAATTGCATTCAAGCAATCCAGTATTACCGCCCGTTCAAGCAATCCTGAATTACCAGTACCAGCCGTTATTAAATTGCATCCAAGCAATCCAGAATCGCCGTCGTTTATTTAATTGCACTCAAGCAATCCTGACCGTTAAATTTACTCTATACCCAAAATTCATTATTTAGTATAAATTCCAAACAAACCCCCTTTTCCATATACCACATACCTGTACTATGTAAAATCACACAAACCACCACTGGTTAAGTACTTTGGTAGGATTTTATTATGAGATTTTGTCTGTAAACTTTATAATTCACAACCGGTTTTTACGCAAATGTCTATAAGGGGGCGTAACCAAACAAAAGAAATCAGAGATCTACCATAGTAGAAAAGTACCAATCTAGAGTACCTGGTAAAGCTCCAACTTTTGCAAAGACGAGGTTGTAGAATTGACAGTGGAAGCCCAGGTTTGTAGTGACGTCTGCTATCTCAGACTGTGGTTTATAGTGACGTCTGCTATCTCAGACAGTGGTTTATAGTGACGTCTGATATCTCAGACTGTGGTTTATAGTGACAACTGCTATCTCTGTCCCTTAATATTAAGCTCTATGAATTTTGGATTTATAATTATAATGTATACACTAATTAAGTAAACTAAGTAAACATAAAATTTGTAACAAAATTGTAAATGAATTAAAGAACCAGTGATTGGTGAATAAAAAATCTCAAAAACCGACTAAAGTTAGTTGCTTCTTTAGTAAAACCTTGGATCCGACGAGCATACGTCAGCCTTTGACAAAAAGCATCTCACAATTATATGTATATAAATGGATCGTGATGGTTTGTGCGGCTGCTTAAAACTTAAAAACCACTGGACCTAATTGGATACTTCCTTCTGCGGGTTTCTTGGAAATTACGCGAAGGTTTAGGAAAAAAGAAAAGTCGATAAACTCTCAACAGGTTGCCCTGAAGGTGTTGTAACAACAACAGTATGACACCACATACCTAAAAAGCACATCGCAGACAACAAAGCAACACCATGTAAACGTAACAACAAATATACACGAGTGTAGTAACGACCTGCGGCGATATCAAATTTACTATTTATATTATTCATTTTCCCACAAAAGTCATTCGGCAAGATTGCACTTTTTTGTATAATAATCTTACTTGGAATTAATTTATTGAAGAATAAGCATATATTTTGTATAAAAGTAGGCCATTATTAATAATAAAGATCACTTGCTATTATAACGGCAAACATACAATTTGCTTTTCATTGACCCCCCCCCCACCAAAGGTAAGGGGTCTATAAATTCAAATTGTTGACTTAACAGAAGGTACAAATCCACTACCTAATCATAGAATTTTGTATCATGCATTTCCGGTTGCATTTTTATGTCCCATTTAACGTTGACACATTTTTGAAGTACTATTAGGCGAAAGTTTGAATATAGAGGCTCTTTGATCTTTGAAGCTATTTTTTTTGTATCTTCTAAAACAGCTAAAAAGTCCTCTTGAATTCACCCAAATGCCCGAAAGGGAATTTGGAATTGAAATAGGTACTGTCCCAGTTCCAACATTTATTCACTGAGTGATTTCCAGTTTTTAGTAGCATACCTACCTATACAACATATTGAAAGAACAACGCACCTAAATGCACCAAATGACAGTATATCTAAAGATACTTTTTTTCCTGTTAAATGCTTATTTAACGATGCCTTCTTCATACCTCCTTCACCATGCGCTGCGTATGCATCCACACCACAACCAAAAAGGTTAATTTCGATCAAGACAGGCGCATCAATCAAAAATATCATTTTCTTATAACGCGCATATCACATTATTTACCCTTTGTGAATTCATTTTTGGTTGGTGAATGCATTCAGCTCACAAATAAATAACTACAACAACAACAAAAAAGTGTGAATGGTCTGTAATGGCATTTGGCACTTTGAAAAATGTTCAGTTGGAAGCGTTTGCACCTTTCGTCAATTGGGAATCAGCAGTTGATTAATTACCAGGCAATCGATAGCAGTGGCTGGATGAGATTAAAATGTTTAATCTTGGTGTTTTTTTTATTTTTGCTGTTTTGTTGTATTCTCTTAAAATTTAAATTGTCGGCGGCAGGTGTATTTTGCAAGAGTTTCGTTTCGGCCTTAAATTAAATTGTGACATGAAACTAATGTTCTTTTTAATTTAGCCTGAGTTGTTCATCGATTGAACTTTCGTTTGGGAGTGTTGTCTGTTGATTGATTGACAATATAAAAAAAAACTCCATTTTCTTACGAAACAACAACAAGTAAAATTGGCCTTTAAAACCTGAAAGACATAATAAAGGTAATATGATCTTCTCAACACAAAATTAAAACTTTTGTACAAAGAACATTTTTAGGTAATAATGTGATAATAATCATTATAGGGAATTTCTTAACTTGACAAAAACGAAATATAGTAAGATTTAAAACAATTATCCGATTTCTAAGCATTTTTGATGCTTCCCATTTTCGGATTATTTCCTTTTTCTTCCTAATAGATTGATATTATAGAAATACTGAAATGTAGATTTTGGCCATAACGACCATATTAAGACGAAACCTAAACTTCTTCTTTGTCGAATTTTATTTCCGACATCCAGATATTAAAAAAACACACAATTATTGTATAATAAACATATCAAAAGAGATGATGACTATAACTACTTCCCTTGATGGCGCTTCTTCTTTTATTCTTTGATGTTTTTCTATAAAAGAATCAGGACACAAAGACCATAAAAGGTATCCGATTGATTTTTTTTTTATATTTTAATCGGATTGTGGTCAAGGAAAACTCTTAATAAGTTATGTATCCGCACAATGAAATAATTATGTCTTAGTTTTGTCTAAACGTGGAGTTTTGCTTTGTGTCTTGTACAATAGGTTTACCCATAGATATACAAGTAGATAAATTGTAATAAAGGGGGCTTACACAAATGTATGTATTTTATATTGAAATATCTGGAATGCAAAGTTATTAGTTGATAGATATAATAAAATTGGATTTTTTTTAAATTTTTATTTCAAATGCCCTTATTTTTGTTGATAGAAAAGTCAAGTTTTGCTGGCCATAATTTGTTGCAGGTCTAGGTACATAACTTTTAACATTACAAACTGCAACTTACTTTGAAGTTTGAAATTCTTGAATGAATGAATGAATGAATTGGGTGGCACAACAGCTCGTGAAGAACCAGGGCTTAGTGACTAACAACTCGCAACCATTCTTGTTGCGCTTGTTACAGGAATGGAAGGGACCTACAATTGTATGCCGGATCCGAACGGCTGACGAGAAACACTTATTCATGACAAGTGATACTCTTGGAGGATTTGTCAATTCCTCGCAAGAGGCAGTAACCCTAAAGAATTTTTTTTTAGTTTTTAGGTAGACGATGCTGAGAAGTGAACCCAGACCTCCAGCGTGACAGTCGAACGCACTAACCATTCCGCTACGGGCTACGCTCTTGGCTAACATAATTACAATATACTGACATTTTGTTATTAACAGACATAAGTTTGAGCAACTTGCTCTTCAACAACTGACTTGTCTTTTTGGAAACTAGATGTGAAGTCAGTAGAGAAGCAATTGGCCTCCTTCAGACTTGTATATAAAGCGATCTGGATAGCTTTTGGTGACATTTTTGGAAATCAATATTCTTTTTTCTATACAAATGATGGAGGGGCCAATAAATTTAAACATTTTCAAAATAAGCAACTGTCAAATTCGATTGAAGAAATGGCTATGATTATGATGGATTCAAAAATCTCTTGCAAATTCGAATTTTTTGAGATTTAATTTTTTGCTAGTGAAAGAAAAAGTCGAATTTGGGGCTTTCGTCTTTCATTTGTAATAAAATATTCTGTTACCGATGTGTCAAGACATAAATAGAATGTCAAATTAAATTGTAGAATTGCTTCGAATATATGATGTATCGAAAAGCCTGAAATAAATCTGAATTTTTTGAGATTAAATTTTTTGCTGGGGTAAAGGTAATTTCACTAACGAAATATTGTGGGGTAGGTACTTCAAAATTAAGTATCTTTTATATCTGTTTATTCGGCTTAATTATATCCCCCACCGCACTGTGGTCCGAAAAGGAAAATTTCGTGGCAAAAATACTGATTTCGTTGTTTTATTTTTAAAGTTTTGTTTTTTTTTTCTAATATAAACGGAGCTTCAAAAACAGCAAAAAAAAAATAATTTTACGCTAACTAGTTTGACTTATAGAGCTTTTCAAAGTTGGTCAATTTGGTTCTAGAGTTAAACAAAAACAGAAAAAAAGAATGATTTGTTTTCTTATTTGAAATTTTGGCATAATAAATATAAAATATTTATTCTCTTCAATTTATTCTAGTTGTTTTATTTGTGTGTAAATCAAAATTTTAATTAAAAAAAAATACCTAATATTTTTAATAAATAAAACAAAAAACACCCATTTTTAGCAGATTTTTTTGGTTTGAATAGAACTACAAAAAAATGCTTGCGAGTTCACGCGGACTATCGACTATGATAGTTTACCCTAACTATTTTTTAAACCATATGCGAAATTGTAGCTGAACTATTTGCAATATTCGGAGAAATTGTAATTTGTTTAAAAAAAGCTTTTTTAATGGGTATTTCATCAGTAACCATGAACAACATATCAAAATCGAACAAAATCCGTCCAAAAACGGGTTTCAAAATTGCGGATTTAGTGATATGTTAATTTTGGTTATTTTAATTACGCTCCGATTTTTTAATTTTACTACGTGTATAGTTGTCAGTGGTGGGTCCTGGGAGTGGTGCATGACGAGTTATGACCTTCTCTATCAGTCATGACCCACCCACCGTTTGAGACCCCCCTTCAGTCACAAACAGTTTAGAGCACTATGACAACATCACCCCAGACATTTATTTACATACATATATCATAACTATCATATTAATAATTCAATTATCCCTTACCTTAAATTACTATAAAAAAAATAATTTATTTAATTCAATTAAAAAAAAAAAAAAACTCAGTAGCCTTTTGAATTTTTGTTTGTACGAAACTTGATAACAGCTGATACTGTCCCTGTTATAGCAGCTGCCGGACATGTTAATTATTTCAAGTCACTCTACTTATACTTGCAGAAAATGTTTGAACTACCATCTTTAAATTACAGGGTGTATAAAATGTTTGTGGAATATAAATTTGTTATAAGAAGTGACAGACTACGGGTGGACTTAGAACGGATCTTGTAATAGAGCAAGGAGGACTTACGAGAGGAAGTGGACTTGCGGAAAATAGAGGGCAACATGGCTGTTTTCTATGCTCGTTTGTTCAATTTACAACTTGGTTATGCAGGACAACACAAAGAAATGAGAGACAGCAGACAAAAAAGGACACCAATGAGCTTTAAGAAGAAGCACAGGAATCAAAGAATAAAGACTACAAGCGATATCGATACTCAAATACATGCAAGGTTTCACGGAAACGTGGAGATTTATTTATTATGCTAGCTATCATCAGATCCACTTGATTCATCTTTAAGACACGTTCGATCCCAAAAAGAGCTGAATAAAAGTTATTGTCCAGAATTAATAAGTTTATCAAATGTTGAAAATGATTACGATCCCAATGATTTTTTTTTTCCGAAAATTAGATCTATAGTAGATAATTAAAAAAAAAAAAGATGTATTATGTATTCTATTTTATTTTTTTTTTTTTTAATTTTCTTTTTCGTCCGTTTACTTTTTTTTCTACACTGTTTCATATAAAAGATATGCCTCAAAAAGTTTATAGAATATACTGATGCCCCACAAAATAAAAAAAATACTGTCTTATAATACTTGTTAACAAATAATTCAGAAATTGGGGCGTTAACTTTAAGCATCCACTGTTATTCACTTGAATAGTCAAAAGCTTTTCTTTACAAAGTTTTAAAAATTTAGGACTGTTTTCAAAGGTTTAGGTTAGGTTAGGTTAGGAGGGGTGTGCACAGCCTAAGCTGTTGCGTAACACGGGGGCCTATCGGTCCATTCTGATCCCCTTATAAATGAAATGCAAAGATGTTCCTAACTTATGTTCAGATAGACTGGTTCGTCTGTAAACCAGCCTGTTTTTTCTATGAATTTTCTCATATTTGCCATCGAGACCTGCGCTATATCGTCCAGTTCTCTAACAAACCTGTTTCCGAAGTAGCGGAGGCGATTTGTTTGGAGGTTTGGACAATCACACAGCAGGTGCTTAATGGTTTTAATTTCCTCAACATCCTGACAGCTCCTACAGAAATCGGGTGCGAAAGCGCTTATTCTGGTGGCCATTGTGCCAATGGCGCAATGACCCATTAATACACCTATCAATATTCTTAATTTCTTTTTACTCAGCGGTAAAATATACTGAGTTTCCTTTTCATTAATTCTAGGCCATAAACTTCTAGAAATAATACAGTTGTTCCCGGAAATCCAGGAGTTATTGATTTGCTCTTTCGTTACTAGGTAAATTCAAAGGTTCACTTTAAGGCTTATTCTGTTAAATTCTTTTAAGAAAATCTTACTTCAACCAATTATTCTGAAACACCCTATACAGCAATTTTCTTTAAATTCACACTTCTTCTATATAAACATTTTTGGCGATATCTTTATGCGTTCAAAAGTTATGATTTTTGCAACGAAAAATGTCATTTCTGACCACAATGGCACCGTCCTGACTTAGCAATTTATATTATAACCTTTGCAACCTATCGGAGAGAGAAGATGCCATACACTTCATTGGTAGATGTCCTATTTTGAAAGAAATCCGAAGAAATTTTCTTAAAAGCAACGCGTTATCTGAAGAAGAAGTACATCTCAGCTGTGAAACCGATATAAAGAAACTTTTTTTTATAAGTATGCTATGAGCTATGGCAATCAAATTATAAATGAAGAGTTTTAACAACAAAACAAAATTGTATTTCTGTTACCACAATTATATTTGTTCATACATTATATTCTAACAAATAAAAACAAACTAAGTATATTAAATGTTTAATTTAATGTCAATCAGGCAGACGGCAAAGCCATGCTTATCGATTTCTTGTAAAATATTTTCTGTAATATAAACAAGTACAGAAACAATACAAATCAAATCTAATCTAATCTTATCTGTCAAGGGATGAACTGTCAAATTCCATTGAAATTCAAGGATGACTACGATGATGAAGGATTAAGGCCCATTTTCTGATACGAAACATAAATCTACATCATAGCTAAGTTCAACATAGTTTGTATGTTCAACTTAATTTAGTATCTGTTGCTAGAAAACATTAATGATCTACCTAGCTATGCATAACTCTCATGAGAGAAATTGCTTCCAGAACGTCAATTTTTCTATTTTTAGTATTTTGCATTTTGTGACCTTTTGTGGACGTACGATTAACAATTTAACTAAATATTTGATTTTAATTATTGTTTTCCAAAGAAATTTGATAATTAAAAAAATTTCCGGAGTTATTTTTTTGTTTCTATCAAAATTGATAATGTAAAGTTTTGTTGTTGTGAATCTGTTGCCAAAATAAAATCAAAAATATGTGTCATTGTCTTGAATATTGGTGAGGCAAACTATTACCTATTTCTCTTTTATTTTTTTAAATATAAATAAAATAAGCATCTGGGATCTACATAATTGGACCGTCCCGATACATTTTTATAAAATCTGTTGTTAATTTGTGCATTTGAATCGCTTTTCTTATCTAATAATACAAAATACAACAATAAAAGTCCAACATAAATCTGTTAAGGAGTACTTTTTCTGCCACCTAAGTTATGTTGAACTTAATGATATTTATGTTTAAGTTTTCATTTGGTGCAAAGCAATATGTGTTACTTAAGCGCTTACGTTGAACTTAAGTATTTATGTTTCGTATCAGCAAGCGGGCCTAAGAAAGCTAAACGAAATCAGATTGTTTTCGTATTATTTAAAATAACGAAATGTTTGATTGAGATTAAGGCCAACAAATGTGACTTTGCCAGCAAAAACTGTTTACGCCGCCGTAAACGCATTGAAAGTATTCTGCATTGACCATTGCACGACTTGAGAAACTGGAGACAGAATTTGACATCATTTTAAGCACTAAGCCAACACGTAAGACATTTGCGTTGACGTAGAAACAAGACAGCGATTAAAGTTTTTATATTTTATACACCTTTTTAATTTAGTTTAATTGTTTTTACAAAACGATATTATTAAATATACGA
>OX439484.1:92920703-93104468 GCA_949320155.1 Melangyna quadrimaculata
TATGAATCCATAACCAAAAACAAATTTGTGGAATTTCTTTATAGCAAAAATAACACCGAGAGCTTCGCGATCAAGCTGAGAATAATTTTTTTCAGCCGCACTGAGTGTGGCAGATACCATATAACATGGTTTCTCCAACCCGTTATCCACTATGCTCAGAATTGCTCCAACGCCGTATGGTGAAGCATCGCATGTTATGATGATGGGAAGCTTTGTATTGAAATGAGCCAACAAACTGTTGTTGGACAACAAAAGTTTGCTGTTTTCAAAAGCTCTCATACAATTTGCATCCCATGTAAACTGAACATTTTTATGCAAAAGTCCATACAGCGGACTTAATAGATCAGCTGAGTTCGGCAAAAACTTGGAATAATAATTAATTAAACCTAAATAACTCTGTAACTGTTCTTTATTTAGTGGCTGAGGTGCAGACATAATAGCTTCACTTTTTGATTTTGAGGGACTTATACCATTTTCGGATATGGTGTGCCCAAGGTACTCAAGACTAGATTGGAAAAATTTACATTTTTCCCAATTAACACGAACGTTATATTCTTCTAAACGTTTGAGAACATTCCAAAGTCTGTTTTTACATTCGTCTTTGGACCTACCTGCTATAACCTTTCAAAATTGTGTCCATTGTCTTTTGGAACTCCATTGGTGCTACGGACACACCATATGGAACCCTTAAAAATTTATAAAGCCCTTGATGAGTGTTTATAACTAAAAAGTTTTGTGAATTTTCTTCAACTCTAAGTTGAAGGTATGCATGCTTTAAATCTAAAGTGCAAAAAATTTTGTTTCCACTCATTCCAGCTAAAATTTCATCCACTAGGGGGAATGGATATACATTTAATTCAATGGCAGGATTTATGGTAACTTTAAAATTACCGCACAATCTAACCGTATTATCTTTCTTTAAAACACAAACTAATGGTGCTGCCCACCTACTATAACGAACTGGTTCTATTATGTTTTCGTCACACATTCTTTTCAACTCCGATTCTATCTGCGTCCTCAAACTTAACGGAGTTGTATACGGCTTACAAAACTTAGCTTTAGCGTTTGGGTCTATTATTATCTGAGCTTTAAAATCTTTTATCGGATCTGTTGACACTTCAAACAATTTTGGGAAACTTACTTTGATTTGTTCATATATACTAGTCTCGCCCTTAATATCATTGGTTACCGAGTTCAGCCACGTATTTCCCAAGAAAACTTTTCTCCAATTAGTAACAATTTTGTCAAGCCAGTTTCTCCCTAGAAGTGACTTGAAATTTTTATTCGACTCGATGATAAATAACGGCAATCTAAGGCACCCTTCAACTGTAACAGAAATAGCGCCCGTGACTTTAACCTCTTCACCTGTAACAACCTGTAAAGGAGGCAAATTATTTTTGGAAGATATACATAAATTTGGGAATAAACTTAAATAATCAAATTTGGACATCACCGACACCACCGCTCCTGTATCAATCTCCATGCTGACAATGTTTCCTTCGATATTGAGGTCTTTAACTGCTGGCTTTTCACAATTATCCATCCAATGAAGTGTTCCCAGCTTCAACTCGTTCACATGTGATTTTTGCTGATAATTTTTGTTGTTAGTTTTTTCGTATTTTTGCAGCTTATTTTGCTTGGAGAAACAAGCTTTTGCTGAGTGCCCCTTTCGTCCGCAAGTGTAGCAAACCCAATCTTGAGCTGGACAGGCCCCTTTGGCATGCTTCGTAGTACATTTTGTACATTTTGGAGAACCTTTGCTTGGCGGCACTTGCTTTGGGTACAATTTATTTATCTCCTGGGCTGAGTTCATGTTACGCTGCTCTCTATTGATGAGCTCGAATGACTGAGAGATTTCACACGCGCTGCTCCATGTTAGGTCTTTGGTAGACAGTAGTTTCGTTTGGAGTTGTACATTCTGAACTCCACTTACTAAACGATCTCGCAGAGCTTCTGAAAGGAATGTCTTAAACTCACAATTGGCAGCAAATAACTTTAAATTAAATATGTAATCATCTACAGTTTGACCTTGTTTTTGCGAGCACGTGTAAAACTTGAATCTGTCGGCGATTAAATTTCTTGTGGGCGCAAAATGAGGTTTAATCGCGTCGATTAATTCTTTATACACTTTTGACGTTGGTTTTTCGGGCAAAAGAACTGACATACGCTTATAAGCGTCTGGACCAATTAATGTCAGGAACAACGCAACCTTACGATTGTCTTCGGTTTCATTAATTTGGAACAATTGATCCATTCTTTCCAGATATTCGTCGAAATCATCACCAACTACAAATTGTTCGATGGATCCGATTAATGCCATAATGACTTTGAGCTTTATTTTTGATATTTTATACAAAATATTATATTTAATTTAAAGAAACTTAATAACTTTTTACGATTTTTTTTTTTTTTTCAACACGTGATTCTTAGTTATCCTCGTCGCCAATATTATATATTTAAAGAGACAACCGGTTAGTTCGACAGTTCATTTATTTCTTCCTCATATAATACATCACAAGTTAGTCTTAAGTCTAAGTATATATCCAAAGAGAAAAGGTATATAAACAGTAGCAGCATGATGTTGTACCGTAATGATAAATTACATAATTAATGCTTCTTTTATATAACAAGTAGGAACTTTATTTCATAAGTTTACTTAATAATATAACAAGATACATAACAGATACAATATCTTATAAACTAATACAAGTTTCAATATAAAATACATTAAAGCATACTTTAGATAATATTTAGTTTGATATAATGATACGCTAATCAAATTACTAAACTTTTTACACATCTTTTAAACTATTAAGTAATTACAATTTATTATGTAGGTAAATATATGTACATGTATAAACAATTTATTTTTCTCGTAACGTTCTGGTTTTCATTTTGGTCTTCAATTTGGTCTTCAATATGCTCTGAGTAAAACGAATTTTATTTATGGGCTAAATGAGCCTCTATTGCTTTTTTGAAAGCCTGTGGGTTGCCGATACTTCTAATTCTTTAAGGTAGACTGTTCCATAAACGAGTAGCATTGATACAAAATTGGCGTTCAGAAGTTAAACTCGTGAATCTAAATTGTACGAGTTGTTGTGACCTAATTGAGGAGGACATTTGCAATCTGGCAAAGAGATAAGAAGGCTGATGTGTTTGCATTGTTCTAAACAGTGATATTAAGGTTCTGTATTTAATGAGGTTATCAAATGAAAGGTTGTATATAGCTTTAGAGTAGGAAGATATTCTTTCATATCTCTTCAATCCATATATGTATCTAGCAATACTATTGTATGCTACATTTAATTTTCCCCTGCTTTCATAGTCACAGTTGCAATATATTTCACAACCATAAGTCAGTATTGGTATAAAAAGTGTTTTAGCTAGCATAAGCCTGGTTTTGACTGGAGTATAATATTGCGTAACCCACAACATGCGGAGTACTCCATATACTTTCCCCACAACTGTATTAATGTGCGTATCCCATGTAAGTTTACGGTTAAATACCATTCCTAGATTTCTTGCAGTCTCAACATATTCGACTATACAGCAGCGTTAAGATAAATAATGTTTTTATTTTTGTCGTTTTATCGTTTCACACATATCAGGCACGACCGAATAAAAACCGAATAGAGACCGAACCGAATGAAACCGAATGTGTGTGAAACGAGCCATACGCATGTCAGTTCTGACAGCATAATTTTCTGATTTCCTATTCGAATTTTTGTAACCTATTACAGCAAAGCAAACAAATACAAATTAAAATTCTCAATTAAATAGGTCAAACGAATAGTATCGCTACTATTTTACCTACAATTCATGTTAAGAAAAAGTTAACCATATTACAATCTACCTTGATATTAATTACTTGATTTCCATTGACACGAGTCTTTACAAACAAACAAAAAAAAAAAAACACCTTCTTTAGTGTTTTAAATCAGAACTTGAAACAAAGCTTGCTTAACCTAAAGAAAAAGAAAACAAATAAACACACAGCAACATGACCCCTAGTTAGATTATATACTCAAATATAGACCGCAGATAAGTGGGTAGCTAACGTAAAAATATAAAACCGCATACAGAAACGGTATTTTAATATCAAATTTACTGAATAAACTACTAACTGAAATTTAATGCTTTTTGTGGTGCAGACCAAGATAAACAAACATTTTTTTAATAAAATTGTTTGTTAAATTAGGCGCGGTTAACAAAATAAACACTTTTCTTCTAAATTCGTCCTACGAAATATTTATAATTTGATTACAGACATTAAATTATTTCTTGATGTTGAAACGAATGGTCATAATCACAACTCACAGTCTTCGTATTGATGTTCTGTCTATTAGGACAAATTTCCCGAGTGTTTCGAATTTTTTTTTGCAGGTTTAAAGTTTCTTTTTTGTGAAATCTAATACAAACATATATGTATTTAAAATGAAAAAGTCATAACTCATAAGTCTTATGTGTTCTAACCAGCTGGTATATTAACCTGTCAAATAATTGATAAAACTTTATGGCCAGAAGTCTAACAACCGTCATTTAAATAAACTAATCGTTTATCATTTTTCTGACAGCTTTAAAGACTAAACGCCTAATTTGGATAAACTTTATAAATTCAATAGAATATTATTTTTAGTTTTTTTTTATATCATAGGCTATTTTCTTTTTCTTAAAGATATGACACATAGCTTTTTATACATTACAAATAAACTTATAGCAAAACATAAGCTATAAAATTCTGCTGTACTCAGGTTGTATTTAAACGGAATGATATATAAAGTAATTAAAAATACAATGATGATGTCACGCGACGGGATGTCATTTTATCACGCTTGACCGATTATTGAATTAAAAACGAAATTGTATAAAAGCACGTTTTTAAATTAGGCAAAAACGTCAACTTCACGTTCCTTTACTATATACTTTATAATGTAGGGCAACACGTGTCACAACAATTAAAATTAACCCAACTCTAAAAATCATTTCAAATGCCAACATCTTGTCTTTCCATTTCCATCATCCCTCAGTTCTTTGTGTGTGCACTATCACACTGGAAACAGGAAGATTTTAAGGGTCTTTCCACTTTACACGTTTATTTTAAATAAAAAACAAAAAGAACAAAAAAATCGAGGGGAGAAGAACCCCTTTTTTTATTATTGGTGATACTAAAATGTATTTTGTGCAAATTAATCTATTTTGCATAGACTGCGCTAAGGTTATTTTGGGGGGCTGGAAGAAATACCTAATTTGAATTTGAATGTAAAAAGACAACATGAATAAGAAGTGGGTGCCCAACCGCAACCATCTTCATTATGTTTCTTTGAAATTATCAAAAGCCAGCTTCTTAAGCATGACGACAAAGTTTTTTCCACTGGCGTTTGCAAAAGGGTTTGATCCCGAATATCATTATGGCACATTGGCAGGTTGATAAAATTCTGTGATATCGATGTTTATTTGACTTTTTGAAGTATTTCAATGAAATGGAAAGTCTATAAGTAGCTTTTTGACCCCCTGCCCCCATCATATTAAAAGGTTTGAACCTCTACTTTTTGTCCTACAAAGCTTTGCTCCGAAAAGAAAAAGGTTAATGTGCAATTTATTAAACCAAACAAAATATCGAACGAATCGTTGTTGATTCTTCGACTTCTTTTGTTTTTGTTAATTTCGTATTTAAATTTATTTGTGTTTCGATGAAAAAATGTATTTTCATCAAAAAAACAATTTAAATGGTTAACTGCCATAATCGGCTTAGCTTTCAAGTTATAGTAAAAATATTGAAAAGTGGTCAGTGTGAACATTCAATCAGATACGAAAGATCAAATTAAGTTGTCTCCCCCTCTTACTATCGTCCAATGGCACTTACGTCCCTTCTTTTTAAGGTCATGGAAACGCTAATTAATTTCCAGCTCAAGAAATATCTGGAAGATCCAATGCTTCTTAATGACCCTCGGCCAGTACGGCTTTTGCAGCAATGGTACCACTGGTGATTTGATGGTTATTCTCACCGAACAGTGGCACAAATCTTTGCATCGACTTAGAGAAAGTAAGATTATTGCACTTGATATTTCAAAAGCGTTTGGATAGAGTTTGGCATCAAGCTATCTTAACGAAAAAGCGCTCATTTGTTATTGATAAATCTCTTCTTCGTTGGATTAGAAATTACCTTTCGGAGCGTTCAGTACAAGTTGTATTGGACGGTTTCAAATCTGAAATTCACAAAATAAATGCTGGTGTGCCCCAGGGCTCCGCTTTGTCTCTGACTCTTCCTTATATTCATAAAAATGATATAAGTCTGAAACTTCTAATCCATTAAACTGTTTCGCTGACGACAGTACCCTCAGCTTCTCATATTCGTTTTCAGATTCAAATCCATGTTCTTCGGATGTGGAACTTCAACGGCAGGGTATGATAAGCTCATTAAATTCTGATCTCGACAGCATTGTCCAATGTGGAATCAAAAACCGCGTAGAATTTAATGC
The DNA here is from genome assembly GCA_949320155.1 of Melangyna quadrimaculata. Taxonomy (NCBI): domain Eukaryota; kingdom Metazoa; phylum Arthropoda; class Insecta; order Diptera; family Syrphidae; genus Melangyna; species Melangyna quadrimaculata. The sequence goes on from OX439484.1 coordinate 92,927,183, forward strand.
TCCAAAAACTAAATTCTGTCTCCTATCGTTGAAGCGAAACCCACACCCATCCAAGGACGGCACTTGCATCGAGGAAACCGAACAGCTCTCAGTTATCGGTATGTGTGTCACAGACCACCTTTTGTGGTTTGATGTCACCAAAAACGCTGCTAAGTGTTAAGGTTTTCTCCGAAGATGCACGAAATTCCTTACCCCCTCTGATCTGGCTGTGATCTACAAAGCATTTATTCGTCCAAAGCTTGAGTATAATGCTTATATAATGGGTAGGTGCTCCTATAACTCATCTAAGTCTCTTGGATAGAATTCAAAAGAGGGCTCTTAAAATGATAGGTGTTAGAACAATAACGGCAACAATTACATCCCTTGAACACCGCCGCACCGCAATGTCATCTGTCTGTCACTGTTCTATCGCTATATTTTTTAAACAGTGTTCAGGTGAAAAAGTCAACTCCCCCTTAGACAATTTAACCGCAATATTCGCGCTTTTAGGAATGCTCATCAGTTTACCCTTGAGCTCATCTTCGGATGTCGTCGCAACAAGAAAATTGGAATGCTTTACCTGGCCCTATTTCCCCCCCCCCCTCCCCCCATTTTGATATTCAGATGTGCATCGGTATCTCCTTTCAAACTCTTCCTTATTTATCTAACGCTCGTTATCTCTTAAAAAAAATATAGTTAAAGCAAAGGCATCTTCAGGTTAAGGGATTTTCCGAAAAGTAATCCAATTTAATAATAGGACTGTTTTCATAATATGACGAAATACAATTATTTTTTCACACTCAAACTTCACAAGTTGAACACCTTAAAGCATAAATGTTGCTTTAAACAAATCTGCAAACTCGCATTGCACACATTGATTTTTGTATAGATAATCGAAAATGCGTTTTTTTTTTAAATATTTAGCGCGCACTAAAAGGGTTGTGACTACCCTTAAAATGATAAACACAGCACGAGCGATCAGGTAGGTTGGAGGGGATTTAAAAGGAGATACCGATGCATATTGCTTTTGAATATCTCAAGATCAAAATGGGAGGGGAAAATTGGGCTGGGTAAAGCATTCCACGTTCGTGTTGTGCGACTAAAGAAAGAATCTCTGTACTTAACAGTATGTCCAAAGTAAAGCTCAATGGTAAACTGATGGGCATTCCTAGAAGCGCGACCTTTACGGTTGAATTGTTTAAGAGGAGGAATGCAAGTAGCTAATTATGAAAGACATGAAACATTGCGATGGTGCTCAAGAGATGTAAATGTTTACGTTAAAGTTTTTTCGCCTATAATTTTTAGGCATAAGTACTTACTTCAAGCTCATAATTATTTTTTCTTTGTGCATTCCATATGAATGCAATTTTCTTTAATTCGCAAATGTTGAATCAAAAAAAAAAGATTACGCAAACATTTATGTCAGCTAGTTTATGTACATGACGTGCGACCTAGTCATGTATTATGTTTTGGTGTATAGAGCCTATTTTTTGTCGATATTTTCGAGTAACTTTGTAATAATCTCGAGAAACCTTAAGACTTAGATTTTTTTTATAAACCCCATATATATGTACATATGTATTTAATGTAAAAAATAAAAAGATTTAGTATGGCCACAGAAGCATAACTAAACCTCTTTCTTTTTTTAATTATATTATTTTTTTTTTAGACGCTGCTGTTTACGCTTCTTGAGAAGTTAAGCATAAAATGAAACAAATATTTACTTGCACCGTTTATGAGGAAAGTTTGCGGTTCAACCATCTGGCAATCATCGCTTTCTGTATAAAGAAACTTGGACTTGCAATTTTAAGTGAGCCCATTAAATAATTCCAATTCCAAACCTAGAAAGTACTGAGTATAGGAAAAAAAAAACTTAATACAATCAAAAAACTTTTACACTTTTCTGTTGTAGTATATTTCTAAAAGTAAAAAAAATTTTTTCATAAAATTCTTATTTTATAAAATATCCTTATGAGTTACACACTCCAAATTTGTATTTCCAAGCATATTTTCTCTTTAAAGGAAAAAAATTAAGGTTTCAACAACTTCGTTATATTTTATCCTTAAAGTTATAACCTCTCTCGGGTTCTATGCACTCTATACTATAATCTACAATCAAATACAGAATTTCAATTCAAATACAAATGTTCTTATGAAGTGTATAGAATGGTTGAACTCGTAAACTGGATACACTGAACAAAAAAAATTTATAAAATTTATAGTGAATGAAAAGTAGGAAATTTTTCAAATATCACAAAGAAAGATTAAATTTGAATGATCTCTTTGCAAAAAGTTCAAGGAGGTACTTCCATAAACAGTAGGTATTTCCATAAACAGTGCTCTAGTGAAATAGCCAGTTGCATTCCTCCCCTTAAACAATTCAACCGTAATACTCGCGCTTCTAGGAATGCCCATCAGTTTACCCTTGAGCCCAATTTCGGACGTACTCTTAAGTACAGAGATTCTTTCTTTAGTCGCACTACTCGAATGTGGAATGCTCTACCCAGCTCAATTTTCCCCTCCCATTGTGATCTACAGACATTCAAAACCAATGTGCAACGGTATCTCCTTTTAAATCTCCTCCAAATTACCTAATCGCTCGTGCTATGTATATCATCTAAAGGGTAGTCACAACCCCTTTTGCACGCGCTAAATACAAAAAAAAAAAAGTTTCGCAGATATGTATTTACTCTCCATTAAAAGTCGAAAGTAATTTTTGTATCCATAACCTTTAATTATTTTATAATAAACGCTATCCTTTAGTAACTAATTCTCCATTTAATTTAAAACTCAATATAAATAATACACTTGTACCACTTTCCTAGAAGGTTTTTCGATGCATAGTGTAGCGAGTCCTGAAACATGATCTTGTGATAACCACTAGCGATGACAATTTGTTATTCTGGCAAGGATGCTAGAAACACCGGCTAAGGTAACTGGTATGGTGCAAAATACACGCAGAGCAAAACAAATGTTTCGGAAAATCGTCTCCAAGTTCTGGGAAAAATTCCCGAATAGAAAAGTTCCAACTTTCTGTCTAGTTCGGACAAGGCCCTAGTAAGTTTTCAGTACGGAAGATCTAGACGAAGAAAACTTTTAAGATACTTGGTAAACCCTTGCTGGATTTCAGTACTAAAAATTTAGACGAGTGAAATACTCGTGAGGCCCTCCCTTGTAAAAACTTGTTGAACCTGTTTCGGTACCCCATCACGAATGTCTCTTGTACACCAAAAGCAAACATTTTATAAGCACCATGCAATTTCAGTATCATACGACACTATTTTCTCTTTTTCCTTTGTCTTCTTTTTCATATCACACTTTTTACTATGGGTGTGAGACATCGGCAAGTGAGGAAAAACCTGTTCTAAGTTGTTGGATTCTCTTGCTTCTTATTCGATCGCACTTTGTTCAGTGAGGAAACACCTATTCTAAGTTGTTGGATTCTCTTGCTTCTTATTCGATCGCACTTTATCACCCCTGACGTCATGCGAAGCGTCTTCATTTCAGCTGCCGTCAATTTACTCTCATACTCCTTGTACATTGTCCAACACTGTGAACCGTAGGTAAGCGCTGGATGAACAACTGCCGCGTAGAGCTTTCCTTTCAGCTTAGGGGGGATTTTTCTATCACAGAAGATGGCAGAGTTTTCCCGCCACTTCATCCACCCTAAGCTTACGCGATGTAAGATTGTTCAGTGAGGAAAAACCTGTTCTAAGTTGTTGGATTCTCTTGCTTCTTATTCGATCGCACTTTGTCACTCCTGCTGTCATGCGAAGCGTCTTCATTTCAGCTGCCGTCAATCATACTTCTTGTACATTGTCCAACACTGTGAACCGTATGTAAGCGCTAGACGAACAACTGCCGCCTAGAGCTTTCCTTTCAGCTAAGAGGGGATTTTTCTATTACAGAAGATGGCAGAGTTTCCCCGCCACTTCATCCACCCTTAGCTTACGCGATGTTTGATGTCGTCATCATAAGATCCGTCGTTATTGATCATTGATCCAAGGTTTTTAAACTTTTCGCACTTGGGAAGCATTGTTCCATTCAAATAGATGTCCGGAATAGGCCTGTGTGGATCAGAAAATGGACAGCATAGGTATTCGGTCTTTTTCGCGCTAATGCGGTATCCATTTCCCTCCAGAACATCCACCCATACATCAAGTGCTCGTTGCAAGGACACAGGATCTTCACTTATCATAGCTCGATCGTCAGCAAAGAATAACTGATTCACTTTGGGATCCGTCACCTTATTCTCAAGCAGAAAGTCAACGACAGTAATAAAGAGAAAAGGACTAAAGACCCTTCCCTGGTGCACAGGCACACCTACTCTAATTGGGAACTCTTCGGTGATTCCTGCGGGGCACCTTACCTTTGTTTTAACTTGCTCGTACATGTCCATGACCATCCGCACGTAGACTTCCGGAACTACTCGTTGACTAAGTGCAACCCATATCAGATCTCGTTGTTGTCTGTTGAATGCTTTTTCAAAATCAACCAATACAATATGCAAATCTCTCGAGGAATCCCGAAATTTTCGCATTCTGATTCTTATACTCTGAATAGCATCTGTGGTTGATTTACCCGAAACAAACCCGCACTGGTCGTCAGATAGCTGTATTATTTTTCGTAGCCGGCCATCCAATATACACTCAACGATCTTTATGGTGTGTGACACGACGGTGGTTTACCTACCTATGAAATTAGCGTTATTGTCATATATCATTGTCCTTCATGAAAAGAACGTTCGTAAAATACGTTAGTGACACGCCCATTGCGTGTAACCCACCACGCTCCCATTTTCTTTTCTTTTTAAAACATTTTTATTTATTTTTTTTGATAAGGATATGTCCTTTATGTAGTTATTTTTTTAATTTATTCCGACACTGTCTTGTATGTCATGCAACCCAGAGTAGCCTGCCTAAAATTTCGAAATAATTCTCTGAGTGTATTGCTATTCCTTGAACTTTTTCTATAGGTACCTACAATTTCCTTGTGTGTTTCGCAATTCCCAAAAGGATTTCCATGCATCAGCCAATGCAACACAAATATATACAACGTTGCATCAGACTGTAGTTTAAGCAAATATTTTGTTGCTGATGCAGCTCAACAAGAATATACCGACCGACGACGACTTGCAATTTGTTCCACCTGCCACTATGGATTGTTCTGGTGCGCTGCGCAGATCTGAACTTTAATAGCATTACCTAGAGTTTCCGTAAAATATTATAGGTATAGAGTTTTCTTGTTTTATGCATTTCAATTACCATCCACACACACACACATTCGCAAATAAACACTCATGCTCATGCAACCATTTTTATTCCCAATGCAATGCAGCAAAAAGAAATAAGGATCAAAAATATGTCTACCTATATTTTTGTGTGCTGTTTTCCTGTTTGCTGTTTGGTCTTTTTTTAGTTGAATGACTTTATTTTTTTTTTCTCCCGGATTATAGTGGGTATAAAGTTGGTTTTTGTGTGAATGATTTTTTGTTTTAAGTTATTATCTTCTTCATCCTTTTCCTTTTTATAGGTGAAGCTTATTAAATTTTCAACATTATTATTGTCCTTATTTCTGCTACACGGGAGCAGTAATCCAAGTGATGGTATATTTATAAATTAATGAGGCAGACTATATCACATAAATGAGTTCAGGGAACTCACTTAAATATTTATGTAGGTATAAGTGGATTTGAACAGGTTTTTCTTATCTTCATTCCGTGTTTCTGTTTCTGTTTCTGTTTTTTTTTTTTTTTTTTTTTTGTCGAACTGGCAGAAGTCTAATTTAGGCACTTTTAACGAATTTTTGAATTGTAAATTTTTAATGATGTTCGATTTTGTAACAGTTCTTTTTATTTGAGTATGAGTGCAATCAAATATTGGCATTATTTATGAATCGTAATTTAGCATTTCTGTTTTTATTTTTTTTTTAATATACCTAGTAGAAAATATAAGGAACATTATATCGGAGGTTTTCAAAGGCGGCATCCCTATCAATTCTGTATTTTAATCACAATCATGATCTGTCAATGTAAAAAGGTCAGTCAGGTTTAAAATATTATAACGTTTACACATACGCAACGATTGGGAATTATTTAAAATTACTACGAAAATTTAGAGTTGGTGGGCTGCAACTTTACAGCGCTAAAATCGTCAACTAATTCGGAAAATCATGTTTGTCGATGAAGCTTATTTTTGGCTTAAATTTAAGGTTTGTTAATAAAGCGTGGGCCACCTAGTGTTTTTTTTTTTTTAATCATAGGTTAGTTTGACACTGACAGCTGTTTCCTTCTCGAAATCTTGACATAAAGACAGTATCATAGGCGTTTTTCTTTTTTATATCAGAAAAGAGTTCTGAACAGATTCCGAGCATGTCGAGCATGCTCTGAACATCCTCTGAACAAAGCGTATTCTGAGCGCTCAGAATTATTTTTGGAACACCTGTCACTATTTTATTTTACTAAAGAATTTAAAAGAAAAGTCATGTTTCTCGTCCATTTCAAGCCTCCTGTCTTAAAAAATATATTTTATCAATTATTTCTTATGTAAACTTACCAATATCATCAACTTACCTTTTGCACTAGACGGACTACTGCACTCTTGCACCATTTTAATTGTTTGGGATTTTTTTTTTTCAATTTCACTTGTCAAATGCTTCTGTTCAGCATTCAACTCGGTCTGCTCAGTTATTTTATTCTGAGCTAATAGAGCGCGCTCTGAACAAGCTCAGAACACGTTCAGAACGAAAAAAGAAACACAAATCCGAAGCTCTGAACGGTCAGAAACACAATTTTTAGTTTCACAGTTCAAGATCTGCTCTGAACTAAAAAAGAAAAACGCCTCATACCTCTGCGGAACGAAGTGAGGGTGGAACGAGGAAGGGTGGGCCATCTAGTGGTTTCTTTTTAAATCAAAGGTTAGTTTGACACTGACAGCTCGAAATCTTGACAGAAAGTCAAGTTAGGAAATATTGAAACCTCATTTCCAAATTGAATGCTATGTAGCGCAAACAGTGCGTTTTTTTTTAAAGAAGTTTTGGTCGAAAGGAAGCACCCACCGCGCTCCTCCAGGGGATAAGAAAACCCGAACTCGATTGATGAGAAGCCAATGCATCCACTGAGTTACAGTTTGGTGTGAATTTTGGAGTGGTGTCATCATTGGACCATTTTTTCTTTGAAAATGAGGCTGGGAAGAACCCATGCTACAAATCGATCTTCTGCGCGCCAAATTCCCAAATCATATTATCAGCCGTTTTGGCTATGTCAATTTGCCGCTTCGAAGCTGCGATTTGACCCCTTTGGAGTTTTTTTTTTTTTGTGGGGAACCGTGAAGGACCGATGTTATGCCAACAATTCAAGAACGATTCAAGCACTTAAGGCCCGAAACCATCAACAAGGTCTTGGAAAATTGGAGTGACAGAATGCGCTACTGCGAAGCCAGCCGATGCAGGCACTTGAACGAAGTTGTTTTTCATAATTAATGCAAATGTTTGCCAAAGTGATGAACAAAATTTAATTTGTTCATTTTATTGAATTTTTAAAATGAAACTTGTATTTGCCTTCCTGTATATGCATTAAAACAACAGAATAAGCTATAACTAGTATTATTAAGTAAACTAAATTGTATAACAGTTCGTAGGGTGGACTCAGACTTTCCTTTTTTTCGTTTGTTTTAGGGGATTTCTGGGAATAAGATTCTTTTTTTTTTTTTTTCCTAATAGCCTTTTCACACCAAACCCAAAACCGGGTTTTCGGCAATTGGTTTACGAAAACTTGAAATGCGTTCACACTGAAAATTTACAAGTTGACATTTCATTTGTTTTGCTTAAACACAATGGTTTCGAGGAAGGGCGGCGCCTCTTTGAAAATGTTCAGTGCCACAGAAAAGGGCAAAATCAAATGTTTTATGTGTAATTAAATGAACAATTTATTAATATTGGAATTTTATAATGGAAATACAATCAATCCTGATTCGTTATAATTAATTTATTTCTTAACCGATCAATTTCACGTAGTAGTTAGGATGCGCGACACTGCGTCGCGCTCTCTTGTGTTCCAGCAGAAAAAATATTTTTTCCTGGCAGCAACCCGTCAGCTATTTATATGACATTTAATTGGGCGCTGAATGTTTTCGGTGTGTTTGTTTAGTTCATCCTGCAAATCCAACATGTTTTGGACAGGTTTTATTTAAAACTTGTGTTTTATCAAAACTTGTGGTTTAGCAAAAATGTATGGGAAAACTTGTGTTTTCGATCTAGGTTTTCAGCCAAAACCGATATTTTCGCGAAAACCGGGTTTTGGGTTTGGTGTGAAAAGGCTATAAAAAACGACAAGAATTTTATTTACATTTTTAAAATGAAATTTAGGTTGATTTTATGCAAATAAAATAACATTTTTGGAACTGTTAATACAGATATTGGTTTTTCAACATTTTTTTTTTGGTGTAAAAACCATCATTCAGAAGAAATTATTCATTTTATTGGTCAACCGCCTGCCAAGACTTCTATAAAAGACTTAAATTAAATAAGTTGCTTTAAAGTCAATTTAAAGGGTTACTTAGTCAAACCATTAAATACCTCAAATAATTGAGATCTAACTGACCGAAAAGATGAGGAATAAAAAACCACAACTCATATTAAACTTGTAAGTACCTAATACCCAGTAGAGTACGCAGGATTTAGTTGGGGGGGGGCTCAGTCTCAATTTTGGTGAAGTTTGTATAAGGTATCACAAAATAACAAACAAAATTAAAGCCTTTCGTATTATAAACCACCAGAAGTTAAATTTCAATTGTAAACAAATATTTTTTGTAAAAATCCACTTTGACAAAAATCCACTTTAATGGTCTGGATTTAAACAACGTTAATGTTAATAGGGCTATAGGTGAAAAGTGTATTCACATTTTAATAAATAAAATGTCCGTTTTTTCTTTAAATAAGCTCATAGCCAAGGTACTGTTTATTGCACATAAACTGAAAGTACACCAACTGACAACATACACAACCAAAAACCCGCGTATAACGTAACTTTTACAAGTCCTATATGTTTTTTAATGCATTTATTAAATTTGTTCCTTTCCTTTGAGTTTCTGTGATTTTTAGTCCAAAGTCCTGTCAAGTTCATATAATAGAAATGAAATTGACAGAACTTGGGAACAAAACGCTCAGAAAATCACAGAAATTTAGAGTAAAGGAACAGACATTATTATAGTTTAAAGTAGCAGAAGCAGTAGCTATACAAATACAATGAACAAAATGGTAACATTTTTTAAGGGAATTCTCATTATACAAATTATTATTTGGGCGTTTTCGTAGTGGTTTCGCTAAACTCATGTTTTACTTAATACTTTTACTTAGTTTAAATAAGATCAATTATAAAAATGTATTCCAATTCGATTTCTGTACTTATCAAAATAGAAGTTTGTAAAATTATTGAGGGCCAAAAATAGTGCATTGACAAAAACTAAAATAAATGTTTAGGTTATCTTTTAAGTTTTAACTAATCATAATAGTTTAAAACGACAATGAATACGGTCCGTTAACTTTAAAAACAAAAAAGAGTTTGAGAAGATTGTCTACCTCTGATACAAGTTAAAGTCAATTTTTTCGATATGTCATCAATTAACTACAAAAAAGTATACACTTTACAGATATTTAAAAATATTTTTTGAATATTTGATACGTTCACTGAGCGCGAAGAAGGTTAAAGTATAACTTAAGCATTTGACCACTAAAAAGCAATAACAAAAGAGAAGATATCAAGGGAATCTATTATGTTAATTAGTTCACTGCATTCGTTATTTCATTCCGGCTTTTTTTTAAATGGGAAAAGAAGGAAAAAATTAAATGTGTAAATCATTTTGCGAAATTTGACTGATTGCAGGGGAATTTCGTTTGGGTTTCAATATTACGTGTGGTATGAACTAATGATTTCGATACGACATCCATGTCTTTATATTTTTTTTTTAAATTAAAATTGAAAATACTGCTATAGTTCAAAATTAACAACAATAAAATTTGAACTAAAAATAATAAAAAAAAACTTTCTTCGATGATATATGAAATCTTAGCACAGTACACCATATTGCTTGGGGGGGGGGCTCAAGCCCCTTAAACCCCCCCCCTGCGTACGCCACTGCTTATACCTGTACGAGTATTATTCTATTCAAAAGAAACTGCAGGTCAAAAGTTTAAGTCCACCGTCTGTTTTCGAAAGGAAAACCAAAAACATTTTTTTAGTAGAAAAATAAACATGCAAAATTAATGGGGAACATATATAAAACCAAAGTATGTAAAGAGACAAATATTTCTATTGTGTTTTTATTACATCGAAATTTGCTAAAATGAAGGGAAAATGGCTTAAACCAATTTTTTCGTCAAAGAAGCCCCCTCTACATTCGATTACTTTTTTACAATTCTTGGCATTCTTGCTATAAGTTTTTGAATTGTTTCATGTGATATGTTGTTCCAGCAATCCAGGAGTGTATTCCTTAACGCATATTCTGATCATGGGCATTGATCCCGGACCCTTCTATCCAGCTCCTCCCACAACAGCTCTATAGGGTTAATATCTGGTGATTGTTGCGGCCATGTCATAATTTTTAATATTTCTTCATCCTTGTTTTGTTTGAGGTATTCCTGACAAAGCTTTGACGTGTGTTTGGGGTCGCTGTCTTGCTGAAATACGAAACGTTCGCCAATCAATCTAAAGCCAGAGGTAACAGCGCTTTCTTCTAATATCGTTTAATACGCCTCCTTGTTCATTTTTCCAGTCACCTGAGTCAGATATTCCAGAAGAGAAACATCCCCAGACCATTATAGAACCGCCGAAACAAACGAACGAACCGAACGGTAGGAAGCAGACATTTCGGCGGCATCTTCTGTTTAGCACTGCATCAAACGAAAACTGTTCGTTTGGTTAATCCGTTTGGCTTAATCCGTGTCTGATTTACTTCGGCACGTATTTCGGGTGCTGTTTTTCGCCTACTTCGTCTGCTAGTTGAACCTATTAGCAAATCCTCATGTTTTGTTGTAGCTCTAGGCCGTCCTGACGGTAGCTTATACTCAAGACTTCCGGTTTGAGCGTGGCGTTCAATGGTACGTCGAACATAGCCCTTTGATATTTTTAACTGCGAAGCAACTTCTGCGCTCTGATTTGCCTTCTTTTAAAAGGATGATGATTGCAGATCTGCTTTCAATGGGGGTTTCCGCGACTTTTCCCATTTTAGAATAGTTGTTACACAAAAGGTAGAGATTAGCAAATAAATTTCTTTGCCTCCAAAGTGTACCTTTAATATACAAATCTTGTAATCCAGGTTTGAAAAAATGGGGTTTTGAGAACCCTTTTTATGTAAGGATTCATAAACAAGTGCTAAATTAACAACCGAAAGTCATAAAAATTAATAATTATGAAAAAACCCAAACCATTCCCAATAATCAATATAAGCAGTTTTCTCACTTTTATAACAAAAAAACCCTTTTTTAAACAAAATGTTGGTTAAAAACTCAACTTTGACTACCTGAACGTGTCGTCTACTGTCCTGGTAAAAACGTTAGGTAAAAAACCCAACTTTTAATTCATAAAACCAACCCCCAGGCATGAATGAAGTCAGTAACTCAGGTTGGACTCAAACTATTAGTCTGCAGTGTACCTACAACTTCTTTCATTTGTATCCCTGAAAACCTGCACATCCAAAAACATCTTCAGACCACTCATTTCAAGATTATTTTCCTACTTCAGTTACCGACACATTCCAGTTGTACAAAAAAAGATAGAATTTTTAAATTGACTGCACGTGTTTTTCCCGCCCACAACAAGGCGGTAGCTAAAGAAAAATTTTAAAGGGTTGATAATATAATCATCAAATGGGTTAATTTTTCGTGCCAATTGTTTAAATCGAAATTTGATTAAATCTGAAACAAATGATCTTTTATATAAATTATTTTGTCATTTTTTTTTTTTCGAACTGACATGTCTTGTTTTCAAACCAATTTTAAAGTAGCTACTAATATTAGTTTCCTTGAATAGTACACTATATTCTTAGAAACATGACGCAGAGCTGATAATGACGATTATGTTTGTTCAAAATTTAATTGCTTTTGCGAGTCGTGAACCCAGGCACTTCTGAATCATCCTGTAGGTCATGACAATCATAGTCACCCCTTGACAGCTACGGCCTTGACACCATTCCAGACTAAGCCAACTTTCTAATAATAAATCATTTAATTCGCATGACTAAATTGAACCAAAACTGAAAAAAGAGTTAATGGGGGACACAAAAACACTGATCTGCTGCCTGCCGCCCTAACCCTTGAAATGTCAAAATTAGGCTCGAATGAATGCTTTGTGTCTGGTGTGGCACATTGCAACTTAAGCCATTGTTTTTTTTTTTTTTTTTTGTTTTAAACAACATACATTTTGTCTGATGGTCGAGATGCTATAATATGAAAAGGGAGAATTGTCGCGTGTCTATTGTATACGGTGCAATAATTTCTCTATCATATCCACCCTGTTTGCCTTTGTAATAGGCGTTCTTTTAACTGCATGGAATATTTAGCGAGATATAAAATGTGAGTTTCCCTGTTTCAGCATCCCCTTTTAAATTTCACACTAAGCTGGCGGTTATTGTGTATGCCTATATGTTTGTATGTATCACAGTGAAGTCCATTGTTTTGTATTGAAATGCAATACCGAACGAGAGGGTCAGTGACAATGACGACAGCATAGCAATTGTAGCACCCTCCTCGGTTGTTTTTATTATTTGTAATGTTAAAATGCTACCAATAAAATGAAAAACGAAAATAACTCTGCATTATCATAATACCTTAATACTTTTTTCTGTGTATTCTTGCTGTTTGATATAATAGTCTCAGCACAGTTTTTGAGGTTTTGTTAACATACTCGTATATATTAATTATTATAAGGTTTTATTTTCAGCAGATATTTTCACACCATAAATGGAAAAAAGTTCCCTCGGGTAAAACCAAAGTTAATCCCATGTTGACGCTAAAAAAAAAGCATTTTTATAGTATGAATCTTATGATACTATGCTAAAGGCGCAAAATTTTAAACAGCCTAATGTTAAGGTTTTAGTATGATACTACTTAACATTTTTCTAATTTCAAAACAGTTTACTAAAAAATTTTAAATTTTGAGTACTTTTTAACTATAGTATCATACTTAACAAATTTCCTTCATAAACTTTAGATGTACACGTCCATGATACAATAAATGAAGATAACGCGTGCAAAAAATTCACAAACATACCTATTTTGACATTTATAAATGTCAAAGTGTCATATCGACACTTTTAAAAATTAAACTCACCAAATAGCTATCTTATGGTTTTAGCATCGTACTAAATCCAAATGAAACTTTGACATTTATAAATGTCAAAATGATGGGTGTGTTTGTGGGCTGTCACTATTTTGGACGTGTTCAGTTAGACTATATGAAGGATATTAATTTATTAGTATACTAAATTTACAAAATTTTAGTAAACTAGTAAATTAGAAATGTTAAACATTTTGCGTCTTTATGATATAACTTATATCGTTCATCTGAACACATCAAAAGTACCCCAGTCAAAATAGACATACAAATCTAAAAACATAAACAAAATTCCGATAACGCTTAAATAAAGAAGCAATGGTAGAAAGTCCCCGTGTCGATCCGACGCGAGCACATCTTTTTACGCAGGGTTAAGTGTCGAAAACATCAGTTTTTCGCAAATAACTTCTGAACTGTAAACGCCGCGCGCCGCGCCGTCTAAAAGTAGTCTAGGTACAGTTTGTAGATCACAAAATTTTCTACAAAAAAAGACTTATAAACTTTTTTCCAACGACCAATGACTAAGAAAAAAAAAATAAATGACGAAAATATTGTTTTTTTTTTTTTTTTAGTATAACTGACTGTTGTAGGAGAAAAGTGTGTTAATCTTTCTGTTCATTTTGTGGTCTAAAAGGTGAACCTAGACTTTTTTCGATAGTATTGACGGTTTAACAGTTATACCTAAAAAAAAAAAAATAATATTTTCGTCATTTTATGTTTTTTTTTAATAGCTGTACTTTCTTAATCATAAGTTGTAGGAAAAAGTGTGTGAGTCTGTTTTGTTGAAAAATTTGTGATCTAAAAACTGCACCTTAACTATACTTATCGATAGCACATACCATTCAAAAGTAATTTGCGAAAAACCGATTTTTTCGACACTTGACCCTGCGTAACAAGAAAAAGATGTGCTCCCGTTGGATCGACGGGACTTTCTACCATTGCTGCGTTATGGTCGGTGGAAGGTCCATACAAATTTAAGCGTTAGCGGAATTTTGTTTAGAAAAATGTATATTTTGACTGGGGTAAAGTGACAGTTCATAAAAATAAAACTAAACGAACACAACTATTTTGACATTTATGAAAGTCAAAGAGTTATAGCGTTTTAAGTTTGGTCGTCCACCTGCGTCCGTAAGCATTCCGAATGCATTCTAAATCTTTCATTTGGCGAATCGATTCTGGATTTGATGAAAGAATCACACGCACACTTCAAATTTTAAAATCGTGAATGTCATATTTTGTTATTTAATTTTATAATTTATTGCGGTTGTGTATTATTGTTGAGAAGAAACATAGCTTAAAGTGTTGCAATTTATTTGTTAGACTTTTTGAATTGGAGAGTTCCGTAAAAAAGTAAAACTAGGAACGGATTTAACCTAGATGGACAAACAAAACCAACGTTATGCCTTAGTGGTGCCGTATTTCTTTCTTAAAAAAAACGTCATAACGCATTGGTATACTCGGGCGTAAAGAACTTTTATTATTTAACGTTAAGTTGTTTTATGTCGTGTAAACCAAACAATTGACTCATAGGAGGCTCTGTGGTCAATTTATTAATAAGTTGTATATCTTGATTGTAGCAACAAATTACGGAGTACATTGCATAAAGTAAGTTCACTGTGAGTTTTGCAATAGGTAACATTAAAGTAACGACAAATAATTAAACGAGCTTTGGTTAATTATTACATATAATGTAATAATGCACCCATTTTAATCATTTATACCTATAGTACAGGTAAAATAGTAGGTACACAAAATCCTTCGAAAAAAAAAAAAATTTCTACCCTCATGAAATTTGGTAAAAACGTTACTTTTACCATAAGAATAAGGAATCAAGAGTCTATAAAAATATCTTGTAGGTAGAGGGTGGAGAGTTTTCTGTGCATCAAAAGGGAAAAAAAGACTTTGGCTCAATCTATCCATATGGCACATGATTTCAAAGTACTTGTTAATAGTGTATCTGATGACATTTAAACTATGACGATACGACAACCGGAAAAAGTTATAGTCATTTTTATGTGTGACTTTAATTTCAGTACGATAGGTAAATATTGCCAAACACCCTTTAAAATAATGGTACGTTGATGAAACTTGGTATAAATATTCCATTTCTTATGGAAAACAAATCTCTAAAAAACTCCTCAACACCTTAAAGAGCTTTTTTTAAAACAAAAATCTTTTTTAAGATTAACAACCCTAAAACGCTGATGTATGTATGTAAATACATAGGCATATGTTCTTGTTTATTTTTGTTTAACATTTTTTTTAAAGAAATGATAGGAATCATTGAAAGTTCTCTCTAGCAGAAAATCAACCTGAGGTAACTCCAACATCTAACCCAATGTTCCGCATCCTAGTTATGAAAGTTTCATTACTTATTACTCCAAGCCATCATGCGGGTGTTTATTTTACAGCACCCGACGACCCGACTGAAGAATGATGGCGATGGCGATGATGCTGATGACGACTGCCTACGGTGGTAATTCAACGCCATTTCAATTCATTTACCGGCAACTTCACCAAAGGACACAAGGATATATTTATGTACTAGCTTAAAAGGGTACAAGGATTTAATTTTATGGATCGCTGAACGACGACGACCGACACGACGAACGGGAGCATTGAACTAATATGACATCGAAATGGATATTCTCTTGTGTCTCTACATATATCTTAAGCAAAATATACATATAAGTACTTTAATGTATGTATACTTTTGTCGTATGTGGGATCAAGATCAACTATGAACTATGAAGCACGTATAGAAAGGATATAATGTACCTTAGTTTGAAATTTTGTACCTTAATCATATTAAAAAAAAAAAAATATGGAGACTGCTTATTTTGTGGGTGTAGAAATTTAACGCCCCAATCGCCATTTTTTAATGCACTCAAAGTTGAACATTACATTGGAGGTACTATTAGTTTTACTGCGTTTACTTGAGAAACAGTTTTTATTCACGCGAAGTTGGCGTTTTCAACTTTTGATTTTCTACTCTAGAATTGATGAACTTTGGATTTTCTCAACTCCCCGAAATTGTAGATGTTAGAGTGCAAACTTGGGATTTTTCTTCATTCCTATTTATTCATTCATTGGGCTATTGATTATTGAATAGACCGGAATTTTA
Organism: Melangyna quadrimaculata; assembly: GCA_949320155.1. Classification (NCBI taxonomy): domain Eukaryota; kingdom Metazoa; phylum Arthropoda; class Insecta; order Diptera; family Syrphidae; genus Melangyna; species Melangyna quadrimaculata. The sequence continues at coordinate 92,943,613 of OX439484.1, forward strand.
AGGGAAGAAAGGAACAATTGCGTTCACGGGTTTTTATTACTGATTATGCTTGTGTGAACCTTATAAACTTACTTAAAGCACAAAATTTGTATTGCAATTTAAGAAAACTGACCTAAAAAAATTAAAATCACTAATTTTTTTTTTTACTAAATTTATATTGCTCATAACTTTTTTTTTGAGCAAAGGTTTGCGCAAGACATATAAAAATGAAACAAAGTAGATGCTCAGGCCCTTAATATGATCGATCGAAAATTTTTTTTGGCGAAGATACCTACACCTTTTTAAAAATAACCTTTTTTTATATTTTTTTTTGGCAATTTTTGCTGGTAAGTATCTTTTTGACTTGAAATTCATTGGTACTATATACACAAGTTTCCCATTCTTGAAATAACTTGAAGTCGAGATTTTGACAAAATATGTCATTACGATAATAGAGAATTCGAAAACAGTGAGTTGAGAAATGCATGCGTTGAAACGAGTTCGTGTTTTTTCTTCTCATACAAAATTCATATAAATTTCTTGCATTTCGTTGCAAAAACCAATCATCCAGTGGTGATGACATAAAAAACCATATTTTTATAAAATTTTAAAATGCATATCTTTTTTTTTGGGAAATCGGTTCAGAGTGCATTTTGGATACAATTTCTTGTTCTGACTTCTTTCTCACTTTTTATGTCAGAAAGTAAATTTGATGTTAGAAGTCCTTAGAACAAGAAGTTGGATCCAAAATACAATCTAAAGGCGCTAAAGAGTACAGGATAAAATTTAATTTAATTTGGGGTGCAGTCACTTGGCATAGTATGGTCAATAAATAAGAAAAGTAGTAGTAAGAAAGTTTATAAAGACATCGTGGAAAATATTAAGGAGTCTTATCCATTTGCAATCATGTCCATAACATTTATTTTGAAGCACGATAATGATCCAAAATGTCCTCTACGGAATGTTAAAAAAAACAAACAATTTTGATCAGATTGTTCAAAATATTTCGGAAATCTGATAGAGTATACCACCATCAAGATACCATGCCTTACGCAAAATGTGCACCGAGGCCACCTGATGGTGCCCATGGTTTTGGTTTTTTCATTTACAATTGCATTTGAACAACTAGCATTTGCTAGTATCAATAATTTATAAATTAAAAATTGGAACTATAGACTAAGCACCACTAAAAAAGGATGGTTGGTGTGGCAGCCATGAAATTGCAATAAATCCAGCGTAATGTAATACTTGGTGGTAGCCAACACAACACAACCTTCAATTTTTATATGACGGAGCGAAAGCTATGCAGCCTGACTGCAAGTGTTATCACGAGAAAACACCTTTAAAAATTTGTTTGGCCATTCAGGCGGAGGGAAAAAAATTATTGACAAAATGATAAGTTTGAAATGTTGAACATACCTATTTCTCTTAGATCAAACTCCAAAATGAAAATGAGGGCGGCAAAGGTTTCAAAGGAAAATTTTCTAACAAAAAAAAGCTGAAAATTAAAAAAAAAAAAAAAAAATGACAGCCGGCACTGAATTTTAGTGTCAGTCACGGTTACCACCCAGACTTTATTTATTAGACTCACTGTAAATTTCGGTGCAAATAAACAGTCTCGTCTCGGTTGCTTAAAAGGCAGTCTCGTCTCGTCTGGAGATCGAGACCGAGCCTTTTCTCGTCTCGTGGCCATCCCTAGTACCAATATCAGTTTGATATCATAATTAACTAGTCAAATAACCTCAGATATTAAATCTATACATTTAAATGGTATTTTGAAGTTAAAAGTGTCATTACATTACCAACGACTAAAACAAACTTTAAAAAAAAAATTCTCCTTTATTTAGTACAATGTTAATTAATCGTATCTGTTGTTATTTATTATATCATTTGTGCATGAAGAAATAAAAGAAACAACCATTCAGTATTCAGTCACGAAAGAAATAAAAATAGTTTTTGTTTTTACAGGTACATTTTAATTACCACATTAAAGGGTAATTATGATAAGGACACACCTAATGTAATTCCGAAGTTACACTTATGTCCTGTCAAAGGCAAAAGAAGCGTCCTAAATGCCATTGGAATGTCAAAATCTTATTTAAAATAATACAAAATCTTTTGTGGAATAGCCTATAAGTAAATCAAGTTAATCTCCTTTTCCATTTAAGTCAAAATGTTTGTTGAAAAATCTTGACGCAATATCTTTTATTGCGCGTCATCTGGTTACTCAAAGGTTTCTCGAAAATCTATGAATGCTGAATTGTGTATTGAACACGTCCATTATTTTAGCTTTGACTACTGATTTATGAATGATTTGTTTCTCTAGACAGAGCTTAAATATTGGATACCTTATAATGTATTACATCTTCTTTTGCCTATACAAAACATGAATGTCCCCTTTGACGACGACGTAATTAACTCTCATTTTCCTTTGTTGAGAAATCCTTTCATTGTCTTCTCATCTGTCCCTCTCTTCAAATATTTACTTATCAAAGCTAAAATAATAAAATTCCGGCTTATAGAAAATAACCGCTTATAAAACCATTGCGAGTTGCAGGAAAAGTCATTGATTCCCTCCTTAAAAGGTGCAGCAGCATGTGAATAAAATATAATACAATACCCCATCTTGTGGCATATTATGTGCTTCGAAGATTCAGATGAAAGGAAGCTTAATGTGATATCCTTTCTACCATCAGCAAAAAAAAACACACAAAAAACCTAGTAAGCAAACGTCGCAATTTGTTTTTCAGGATATAACGTAAAACCGAGTACATATAACGTAAAAACCGAGTACATATACTCGTATTATATGAACAAAAATATTTGCTTGCCGTGTACACAGGAAAGTATTCCCTTTCTTAAAGGTTTATGTTGATAAAGGAGTTAATATAAACAATTGTACAAAACAAAACATTTCCTTGTTGTGAAACATAATGTTACGAGCTGTTGAAAGGATTTATGCTCTAAGTTTTATGTGTGTTGGTCAGTCTTTTAGAGCTTTCATACATTTTAAGAGAAATATGGCCATGTGACACATTGTGAAAGCGTCAAATGTCCATATTCCAGAATTTGGCCATTTGTTATTTTCAAATTATTATTCTTTTGCCAGAAATACGCGCGAATTGAAACAAAAAAATTGTAAACGTTTTCAAGAAGTGGTTTTGAAAAATTTTAGTTCTGTTTTAAAGATAGTCTCCTGAACATTTTAAAAATTACTTAACATACAATTTTAAAAACAAAATTAAAATTTTTCAAAACATATTTTTGAAAACGTAAATGTATTAATATTTGTAAACGTTTTCAAAAAGTTATTTTGTTTTGAAAATTTTCAATTTTGTTTTTAAAGAACATTTTAAAAGTTACTTAACCTAAAATTTCAAAAACAAAATAAAAATTTTTCAAAACAACTTTTTGAAAACGTATAGGTACAAGTATTTTTTATAAAAATTTGCGCGAATTTTTATAAATTACTTGTATACGTTTTCAAATAGTTGTTTTGAAAAATTTTTATTTTGTTTTTGAAATTTTAGGTTTAGTAATTTTTACAATGTTCTAGGAATTATCTAAAAATGTTCTATATTATTATCACCAAATTAAAAATTTTAAACACATCTTTTTAAAAAAGTGAACAAGTATTTTTTTAAAAATTCGCGAATTTTTGTTCAAAAAGTTGTTCTGAAAAATTTTAATTTTGGTTGTAAAGAACATTTTAAGAAAATAATTTATATAAAATTTCCATTTGGCAGACCTAAGACCACCAAAATGCATTTTTAAAATGCAAAACAAAAAGGAGGAAAGAAATAAGTGTTTTATACAGTTCCAAATTTAAGCAAAACCATGTCTAAATGACCATTTAAATGCACTGTCAAAATGCGATAAAAAAATTGATGTACGTAATCTGAGAGCGATAGCGTGGACCTAAGACCACTAAAATGCAACACAAAAATGATAGATGCCAAAGAGCCTTATATACCGCTCCAACGCTCCTGTAGTTTACACGGATATACATAAAAGTATCAGTAAACGAAATTTTGCTGATTGCTACAGTTTGCACAGAGAAGAGATGTTTTAAATCTTTAATTTTTTGTTTGCATTTTGAAAGTGCATTTCTTTGGTCTTTGGATGGTCTTTGAGCTGTGGTATCCCTCGCAGGTTGATAAAACAAATAGGAGGAATATTGAAAAAAATATCTACATATATTCATATTGCATACACTACTTGGTTTTTGTCCATTTTTATCCGGAAAAATATATAAATCGCTTGAAAGATTTCACAGGACGAATAAACAACACAAATACGACTTTAATTGGAATTAATACTACACTCGGAAAAATGATAAAATATGAGCAGTCGTATGCGCTGTTGTCCGTTTCTCAATATTTGTAGAAGTGAAGTCGGATATACGACTTTTGGAATACCAACATACGACTGTAGTCGAATACGAGTAACAAATACGAGTTTCAGAATATGGGTGACTGTCTTTTTTCATAGTAGTTGTTAAAAGTGATTAATTGAAATTACCATATATCTCAAGAAGGACTAGTTTTACAAAAAAAAATAGTTAAGGCCTATTTAATAGAAAATTTAAGTACCTCTCATTTTATCCAAAAAATAGTTTGTAAGATTTATACTTTCAGAGTTAAAGATCCGAAAAGTTTTTTTTTTTTAATTCTGTTTTTGACATACTTAATTCGTTGATAAAGTCTAAAAAAGGAAAAGTTCTAACAACTATAACTCATAAAATTAAATAAGAAAATTGTATATACAAAAAGGAAAGGTTATTCAATTTTCTATAAAAATGATCTTCACATTTTTTTTTGTAAAACAAGCCTTTCTTCAGATATTAGTAAAAACGTGTTTTTCAAATTGGCGGCTGAAGCACACCACGCCATTTTTGTTGAATACTCAGTGATGATAATCCATCTTCCCAGCAACAAAAAAAAGAACCCGACCGATTGGCCTGTTTGTATTGTTTGCCTATCAGCAAATCCAGCACTGGCATACGAATAGTGGAACACAGGACAAGGATAGTGGAGCTTTACTTTCTTCTTTTTTTAATCAGATTGTGTGCCTCTTGTGTTGACGTTATAAACGACCATTGAAGAAATTGGGTCTGGGTGGAGCATTAAGGACTATTGCATGTCTGGCTTCTGCCAAAATAAAAATGAACTCCTTATACCTACCTAAATTGGCCCAACGAACAAAGAAAAGGACTCTGAACTCATAATCATTTTCTTTTATTTATTGGATTTTCATGTCATTTCCCTACTGTCTTTAGTGTTTTTTTTTTTGTTTGTGTTTTCTTTTATTTGAACCTTTTTTCATTGTCTTGGATAAGGGTAGACTCACATGTCAAATAAATTTGGTTTTACATACAGCCAATATTTTTGGAGGGGAGTGGTAGAAATGCTATTTTTACATTTAAAGGGGGCAAGAACAACGATAATATGGGATTGGTATTTGAATTTACTGAAGAGCTTTTTTATTAAATTTGGATTTAGTTTGATTGAGAAATTAGTTTGTCTTAGAAATTTAATTTTAATTTGTCTTTATTTCTTTCTATTAACTGCTTAATAATAATAGTTTTTATATAAAAATGCTGTTATCTGAATTTTCAGTCGGGGATTTTCGGCTGAAAATTCAGATAAAACATAACTAAACTTCACTAAACGTAACTGAATGTCATCTTACTTTTTATGACAGCTGGCCAATCATAAGCTCGATCTGAAAATTAAGTATGTACATACAAACAAATTTGATGTGATGACCGCACCAAATGTCACTTAGGGCCAGTTTAACATTGGACACCTACCGGAATAAGTTGCACTTAAGTTTTGCATATTGGTTCCTTTGTAAGTTGCTCTTAAAGTTTCCCAGATGGTGGACTTAAGTTTAACTTATTGAGGTAAATTTGCGATGCGAAAATGAGCCTTTTGTATTCTGTAGGTACTTGTTTGCGCACTTATGTACATTTATGTAATTGCTACTTCCGTAACTGTGAAACTTGGTGATAGCGCTGAACTTGATTGTTAATATTCATTGACAGGTTTTACACCCTGGCATATAGGCATACATTTGAAGATTGTAGGTACCAAGTTCAATTTGACATTATTTCATTATGTAAATTTTAATATTTTTTACTCTGGCTTTAATTCTTAACAATTTTATTTATATTTTTACTTTTGCTAATTATTTTAGAAATAAAAAAAATGTTTTAAATCAGTAATTTTGAGTTGAAACAATTTAAAAACTGGGCTATTAATTTAGCTTCGAGACGAATTTTTCATTTTCGCTCGGGAATCGAGCGATTTTAGTGCTTTTCCGTGAAATTTCTCAAAAAATATTCTACAGGGTGATTTGCATAAGATTGACAAAAACAGGGGTCTATTGTATTTTGTTCTTGTTTTTTTTTATATTTTTTTTTATTTCAAGTAAGTTTTTAAGTAAATTGCCCCTAAATGGTGGGAGATAGACCACCTCCTGCACCTAAACGCTGTAGCTTTTTGTCGCATCTTATGCAAACCACGCGGTATATACGGCGAAATAAGTTCGCTCCCATCATCTGTCAAGTCCTAAACAGTCAAATTGCTACGAAATGGAAAAGATCAATTTTGGCATATTTCATTTGATGCTCCAAGGAAACCTTTAAATTTGTGAATATCTAGATAACTGGTATTAAAACAAACTACATTTTGCAGGCTTATATGTACATTATGTAGTTTATAAAATAACGTCATATAACGTCTGCTTAGTTTTATTATTTGTCATAAATACAAAAAAAGAACCCTATTATGTACTTGTGTTTGTATGGTATACCAAATATTTGACATTTTTCTCTGCGCCCTGGATTCCAAGAAAATAACATAAATTGTCTGCAAATGCTTTTAATACTTACTCATATTTCATCACATCAGAATGTGGTTATGTTTTTGGGAATCATAAACCAACAAAAACAAAAACCATTAAAACGAAAATCGTCATAGGTATTTGAACATTTTTCTATGGTATCATCCACGTCCATTTATCGTTATGCCAGTGGCGTGTCGTCGTCAACATAGTTCTCAAATTTCAGATTTTGCCCGCACAGCTGTTTGATATGAGTCATCAGCAGAAATCACCATCCTCACCCCCCCCCCCCCCCCTTAAATGTTCTCTATTGTAATGCAGCCTTAGCGGAGTCATAAATTCAATGTTTGAATATCGTGGCACAGACACGGCTGTGTTTTTATATACAAGGTGGGTACAAAGATATATAGGATGTAAGAGTGTATAGACATATGTACATGTACATACCCTAGACAAATGGATATAATGCCTTGGAGGATTTTAACTGTTCATGTTTATACGAGTAGACTGAAGAACTAAGAGACATGCCGAATGCGGTACTCCTGTTGCCGGCATCCAAAACTTTCACATATGCATAACTTTAACTACGTTTATATCACATATAGATGGTACCTACAACACTGCCTCCTCTTCCTCTATATCCTTGATATATTTCTCCATTAAATTAAAGCAAGAATATAGGCATCCCCCGGAGTGAATATACATACATATAAAATCGATAAAAAAAAACAAACCCTAAGGAGGTTTTCTTACTTTCTATATTCCTGTTTAATGTTAACCAAGAAAGGAAGCAGATTGCGACTGAAAGTGGTTGATGTTTATTTCCAATATTGCCGAATGGACAGGACATGCAAGTGAATACAACATTTTCTTTTACTTTTATGTTTGTATATTGATTTTCATTTTAAAAAGAACATTATCCCTTTTATAAGTGAGATTGTAGTGTTTTTTTTAAGAACTTTTAGGCTCATTTCCTTTTTTCAAAGTGTTGAAAAGAAGGAGTGTCATTAACCCAACATAAATAAAATGTGTTCAGAAATGCTCCTGAAATGTGGAACTATTTTTTCAAAACTATAACTCAAAGTTAGTACATTTTAGATTATTATGTGTATTCTTCTTTTTCTTTTTTTTTCGATGTCCTGCATTCGAATGATACCTCAAAATAATTATAGTTACTTCGAAATATTCGAACAATAAAGTTCGAAAAAAAACCAATTATCAATTGGTAATGTTTCTTCGAAAATCTCGTTACGGCCTTTACTTATAAACTTTTCACACCAAACCAAAAACGGGGTTTTTGTAAGCAGGTGTACAAAAACTTTAAAAAGCATTCACACCGAATATTTTTACAAGTTTAATTTGGCATTTCAATTTTATTGACACAAACTGTTATTTGGCTGCTTGAACACAATAGTGCTCTTAAGGAATCTATCAAACTCAAAAGTGTCAGATAGCATTTTGTGGGTACTGTCAGAAGCACAGATGGTCACATGGCATATTCCCATAAATTTTAACCCATAAATAAAAAACAAAATTCACTAATAGATTTTTATTCGCCCGTGTACGCACCCACACCCCCTAGACCACGCCTCAATAAAAACGCAAATACCCCAATACACACACATGTTATAGTCCAGTCATCCTTACATTAAGATGATTTTATGGGGATTGCTACCAAATTGTCGAACTCCAAACTGACAGCCAAAATTTTGGGTTAATGACATTTGTGTGTTCTTTTTGTTTCTAACTAGTTATTCTACATCTTTACTTTGAGTTTTCATTTTGGGATTAGATTGTGTTTCCTTTTCGTCTTCAGATTTGGATTTTTCAAGCTCAAGTGAGCGCTCAATGTCAGATTAACGGAGGCAGAATCATTCGGTGGGAAAACATTCTCCGCTCTTTTTCAAAAAAAAAAAAACGTGTTATTATTCTCATACAAGTTTGGAAATAAAATTTCAACTTTTCTTTGAATATTTTATTGTTTAAGCAAAAAACTTATTGCAATTAATAAAAATGATTATAGCTAAATCAATTCGTTTGAGTTTTCACCAAGATTCCGTCTTTATTTTCTATTTTTTTAATTCTTTCTTATTTGCGCTACCTACAAATTTTTTTAACTTGGTTGTCAAAAAAACGATTGAGTAGTGAATCCAAGAAATTTTTGGATCAGAAATCTCCGCAAAAAATCTCAGTGCTCAGCTGAGATTTTTTGTCTAAAGCCTAGTATACAGTTCCTCAATAAAAAAAAAACTACATGCATTTCTTATGGGAAAGATTTTTGCGGAAAAAAAAAGTTTGACGTTTAATATCGGGCTGTGAACCAACCCTGACAACAAATTTTGTACTCACCACTGCTCACCACGAATATTTTTCGTCCAAAACAATGTCAGTGACATTGTTTTGTGGAAAAAAAACAAGAAACTTTTCGTTTCACCCCAGATGTTAAAATAAAATATTTTTCACCACCAATTTTTTTTTTCGTTCAAAAGAACTGTGTACTAGGCTTAACTTAAAAAATCTCCGAGCGCTTGAAGCGCTCAGTTGATGGTACACGCCTATTATAAATTTAATTGTTATTGATTTTGATATTTGGAATTGTTTTCTGAATAACTCATTTTTCATCGAAATTTTATTCTTCCGATTGGATCAATTTTTTAATTAAGAAATTAACAAAAAATATCAAAAACAAATTACAAATGATTTATATTACGATTCGATTTCATACAAAAATGAAGTTGATAGTAATTTAATTCGTAAGCACCATGCATTTTCGGTAGTGAATTATTTAGCAATAAATTTAACGCAATCAAAATTTTGTCTTTTGTTTATTATTTCTTATTTTTTCGTTTTTTTTTTAAAACCCATTTTGAACTTTGATCGTTCTTAAATAAAAAGTAACTGTTTTAACTTTGACATTACAAGTCTTGTTTTTGACCATACTAACAAAAAAGAATGCACCACTAAAACAAATAACGCCAAGCACTTAAACGTCATTAACCCAAAATTTCGATTTGACGTTTAGAAGCTTTGAGACAGGGATATATTGCTTCTTTTCTAAAAAGCCCTATTAAAAATAATTGGTAAACTCATGAAGCTCATTTTTCTCTAATGAAAGTGCATGAAGTGATGCCGAGTTTTTAAAAGTTGTGAAACAGACATAAAATTACACGAATACAATGACCAAGATAAATCAATTTGAAATGGTGTTCCATTCACCACTACATATAATAATCAATTTTAAGATTGAAAACCGAATTTACCCTTCGAAAATATCATAAAAAAGATCACAAAAATTAGATATAAATCGACTTTTTTGGTTAAATAGAAAATGACATAAGTCTTCTTACTGTGCAATTTCAGGCTCAGTGTGGACATACTATAAATAACTTCATTGAAATTCAGATATTTTTGAGATACCATTAATGTGTTAACAAGAAAAATTGCGATTTCGAAGATGATTGTGAAAAAAAATAGTATTATAGTATAAGACTAATTATGCATACCTACTTAATCTCCATTCCAGATTTCTTATTCTCACAGACTAATTATTAAATTTGATTGAACTCTATTTTTCAATTCACTACAAACTGTTTCTTCATCTTTTTTGTTCCTTTTCTCTTTTTTCCTCCATCATCTTGATTGCAAATATCCGCACACAGTACAATAATTAGTCTTAATTCTTAAGTAAGCATTATAAATCCCACGGAATTTGATTCAGGTCACTTTACAGTTCATTGTTCTTATATGTAAATTTAGTTGAAAGTAAAAGTTAAACAATATTCAGCCACTCCTTCTTAACGAAGACAATTAGAAACAATCTATCTCCTAGTAGAACAAGCATCATCATTTCTTTCTCTGTGGAATGAATCACAAATTATACAAACAAAAATTATGTACGTCGCTGTCGTCAGGCGTTACTATTAGAACATGTTTTTGTAGAAGTTTTAATTTTTATATTTTGTAATCAATCCTAGAATCGCCGCTTCGTGTCGTCGTCGTCCGGCGAGTGGGGATGATGAATCGTTGATGCTAAATCAATTATAAGCACTTTATAATTAGTGTGACTAGACAATAGGGTAAATTCGTATTCAAATATGTGTGGTGTATGTTGTAATATGATATTGATGACCTTGTTCTGAGATTTGAATGGATCCAATATTCCTAGTCTCATTTTTGAACGGACAAAATTAATTAAATAAATCTATGATAACGAAAACCAGAAAATTTGATATTTTATCCCCCAACGCCATTTAAATAATAAGTCCCCTTTCACACAGGGAAACCAGTTGCTGGAGATTTTTTTTACGTTTTCCTTTAATTGCTTGTACCTTTCACACAAGGAAACCCAATCGCCGGATATTTTTGTTTTTTTTTCTTCCATATTAAGTCTATTGGCTGAACGCACATTACGGACAGTGTGAGAAGGAATGTCACAAAAATCTCCTCAAACGTTCACCGGGGAAATTTTTGTTCATTCCCATTACTTCTTGCCCTTCTCGCCTACAAACTCCCAGTTGCCGGCAACCCAGTTTCCTTGTGTGAAAGCAGTCTAATCTGCACAGTCCTAATAATGCCTAAACTTCTTAGGTCTTGAAACATCTCACAACTTTCTCATTCCCCACGTTCGAGATTCTAACAGATACGGTATCCGAATCCAAAAAAATTTCAGATTTCCTTGTGTATTTGGTGCATCAGCTGATTTCAGCTGTTTCTTAACAAGGGATTACACCAACACGAACAAATCCAGATACCTTTGGTTACGTACTCCAACGCGGCCATTCTCACGTTTCTCGAGGTATTAGGCCTGTTTGCCGATGTGATTCTTTTATTTTTGCTTTCAAGTGTCAGTTTTGGATTTGTGAAAATTTCAACTTGGACGGCTTTCACACAAGGACTCTGAGTTGCCAGAAACTGGCTAGTTTGTAGGCGAGAAGGGTGTGAGGAGAAATTTTTTGTCTTTCATTTACGCCCTTCTCGCCAACAAACCAAAAATCGCCGGCAACTCAGTTTCCTTGTGTGAAAGTGGTCTTACCAAAGAGAAATATTAGGTGTGTTCCCAACTTGACTAAAACTCCCAATTGCCAACAATAATTGTTGCCAAAATCCTGTTCCAAACTTCACATAATTAGGTATTTTTGTACAGAAGAGAGGTCTCACAAGAGAGTAAAACAATTTCTCCTCCTGGGAAACTCGGGCCAAGAAATTTCTTAAGAAAAATTGTTGGTCTGACAAATGTCAGGTTGAGCGGTTTTGGTACGTTGTATACAGAATTTACTGTTGTTAGAGTCATCGCTTCGGTTTGCTTCGCGTTGGAATGAAAAAGGTTGAATAAATTTAAAGAAAGTTTGTGTGGCTAAAATGTTTGCCAAGAAACCGTTCCAAACTTTTTCGGCCGTTTTACTCTCTCTGAGAATTTCATCCCCACTCCTCAAAATTTGACAGACTAAGAATTTCTGCCCAAAAATCTTGGGAACAAACTTATTTTGTTTTAAATAGAAATATAGATTTCTTGGTATTTAATACGTACATACATACATAATTCGTTTTTGCTTGAACTTTGTTTCTTTTTTTCGTTTCAGATATAAATGGGTTAAGAACGGCAAACCGTTTGAATGGCAATCTTATGACAATCGTATGCTGCAACAGCCGGGACGTGGTACAATCGTTATCACTGGCCCCAAAGATGAAGATATGGGTCAATATCAGTGTTTTGCTGAGAACGAATTTGGAATTGCTACTTCGAATTCGGTATTCGTCCGAAAAGCCGATTTAAACGCTTTCAAAGACGAGCCCCCTAAGACATCAGTAGCTAACGAAGGTGATCCCTTCTCTTTGCAATGTCAACCGCCAGATGGTTGGCCAAAACCCATAGTTAATTGGTTAATACAACAGTCCGACGGTTCTATAAAAAGTATTAACAACTCGCGCATGACACTGGATCCTGAGGGTACTCTGTGGTTCTCAAATGTTACGCGTGATGATGCCTCCGTTGATTTTTACTATGCTTGCTCGGCAACATCGGTATTCAGAAGTGAATATAAGGTTGGCAATAAAGTTTTGTTGGACGTAAAGCAAACCGGAATCAGTTCCTCGCAAAATAAACACGAACCAGTCAGACAGTATGTTTCTCGTAAGGATGAAATTGCAACGCGTGGGAAAAAGTTAGAAATGTATTGTATATTTGGCGGGACGCCCCTCCCGCAAACTGTGTGGAAGAAAAATGGTGCGCCTATAATTTGGAGTGATCGAATATCTCAGGGTCATTACGGGAAGTCATTGGTTATAAGGCATGTGGCGCTGGAGGATGCTGGCTCATACACTTGCGATGTATCGAACGGAGTTGGAAACGCTCAATCGTATTCTATAAATTTAAAGGTATTGGCCACTCCATACTTTACAGTGGAACCGGAAATCCAAAATGCAGCTGAAGACGAAACAATTGAATTTAAGTGCGAAGCAGCTGGTATTCCTGAACCTAGCATTTATTGGATTCACAATGGTAAACCTATATCCCAAGCTCCACCAAATCCTCGTAGAATCGTTCAAAATAATAGAATAATAATACGTGATCTTGTGAAGGGTGACACTGGAAACTACGGTTGTAACGCCACCAACTCATGGGGATATGTGTACAAAGATGTCTACGTCAACGTTCTTGCCTTGCCCCCAGAGATCCAAGAAGCACCGCGAAAGGAAGCCACTGTTGATGGAAAGAACGTTACCATGAGATGTCGTGTGTTCGGTGCCCCAAAGCCCAAGGTTAAATGGATGCGCAATGGACTAGAATTAACTGGTGGGCGGTATGTAATTCAACCGTCTGGAGATCTACATATATCTCAGATAAGTTTTGGTGATGCCGGTCCTTATACATGCCATGCGTCGAACAAGTTTGGCAGCAAATCAGCCAATGGTAGTTTGATTGTTAAAGAACACACCCGAATTACTCAAGAACCACAGAATTATGAAGTCGCTGCAGGACAATCAGCTACGTTCCGTTGCAACGAAGCTCATGACGACACTCTTACCCTAGAAATCGAATGGTGGAAAGATGGGCAGCCCATTGATTTCGAAAATCAAGTACGATTTGTAAAAACCTCTGACAACTCTCTGACCATTTCTAAGACCATGGAACTTGATTCTGGAGAATATACCTGTGTGGCTCGTACCGAACTTGATGAAGCCAGTGCTAGAGCTAACTTAATTGTTCAAGATGTACCTAATCCTCCTAGTCTTATTGGAATTGTGTGCAAGGCCAGAGAAGCTGAAATAAGTTGGAAACCGCAAGGAGACAATCGTTCACCAATTCTGCACTATACCATCCAGTACAATACGTCCTTCACTCCTCAAACATGGGATGCTGCCTTCGAAAAAGTTCCCTCAACCGACTTCAGTTACTCGATACCAATGACTCCGTGGGCCAACTATACGTTCCGCGTTATCGCTTTCAATAAAATTGGACCCTCTACTCCATCGGAACACAGTGATTCTTGTACCACACAACCAGATGTCCCTTACAAAAACCCTGACAATGTTGAAGGAAAGGGAACTGAGAAGAACAACTTGGTGATCACTTGGACTCCAATGCCTGAGATCGAGCACAATGCACCAAACTTCCAATACCGTGTCTCTTGGAAGAGGGACATTCCGGCAGCAAGCTGGGAGAACAAAGACATCTTTGACTGGCGCGAAAAAAGCTTGGTGATCAACGACCAGCCCACATTTGTAAGATATCTTATTAAGGTGGTTGCAATCAATCAAAAGGGTGAGTCTAATGTTGCTGCTGTAGAAGTCGTGGGGTACTCGGGAGAAGATCAACCATTGGAAGCACCAACAAATTTCTCAATGATTCAAGTCACCAGCAGTACATCCGCTATTCTTGGCTGGAATCCAGTCAATCCAGAATCAATACGTGGTCACTTTAAGGGCTACAAGATCCAAACTTGGACCGATGATGAAGGCGAGGAATCTTTGCAGGAAATCCATGTAAAGGGTGATTCCACTCAAGCACTAGTTACACAGTTTAAACCAGATTCAAAGAACTTCGCTCGAGTTCTGGCATACAACTCAGGCTTCAATGGTCCACCAAGTGCAGTCATTGATTTCACTACACCCGAAGGTGTTCCATCACCAATAGAGAGTCTTGAAGCTTATCCTCTTGGCTCGTCAGCTTTCTTGTTGACGTGGAAAAAACCACTGAATCCCAATGGCAAACTTACTGGCTACAGAATCTACTATGAAGACATTAAGGGTAGCTATATGGGTGATCGACTCGAACGTGATCCACATATTACCGATCCACGAATTACGAGAGCGAAACTAGCAGGTCTTAAGCCAAATACTAAATATAGGATTTCAATTTCTGCCACAACCAAGATGGGTGAAGGAAAAGAGTAAGAGCCTTGTTGGTTAAAGTCTACAAAGAAAATAACTAAATAATTTGTATTTTCAGAAATTTTATTGAGAAGAAAACACTAGCGGGAGGTATTCTAGAACCAGCAGTTCCAAATTTCAATTGGGAACAACTGCCATCTGATAATGGGTATGCCAAATTTAGGATTAACTGGCAGCCATCGGTTGATGGCGGTCATCCAGGAACACACTTCTTCACGAAATACAGGTATGTGGTTGAAAAACATTCCTATAGGCTTTGGGAATGTGGTCTAATAATAAACATGCTTATATATTTTCCTCTTTCAGGGTAAAGGGAGAAAATGAATGGCACCAAACTAATGAAGAACTAAAAGAAGACTATCAAAATGTCAGTGGCCTAGATCCAGAAACGGTTTACGAATTCCGAGTGGTTTCAGTCGACGGACATTTCATGACAGAAAGTGCAGCAAAAGAAATCGACACAAATGGCATCGATGGACCAATTGTGGTGCCTAATGAGAATGTTGCCAATGCTGGGTGGTTCATTGGAATGATGTTGGCTTTGGCCATAATCATTCTATTGTTTATTATCATTTGCATTATTCGAAGAAATCGTGGTGGAAAATACGATGTTCATGACCGAGAATTGGCCAATGGACGCCGTGATTATCCAGATGAAGGCGGTTTCCATGAATATTCACAACCGTAAGTATTGTTTATATTTATTATATGAATAATAGTTTGATATTCTTGTTTGTGTTCAAATAGCTTGGATAACAAGAGTGCGGGTCGACAATCAGTGAGTTCGGCGAATAAGCCAGGTGGTGTCGAAAGTGACACAGATTCAATGGCTGAGTATGGTGATGGGGATACAGGTGAGTTTGTAACACGCCAATAAATTCTCTTGTACACAATACCAATTTTTTTTTTTTTGTTTATACTAAATTATTTTATTTTATCAACGAAAACAAAAATTAAAAATTTTTTTATGTTTGGTTATGTGTTATGGAAATGAGGTCGCAAAATTCAAAGTGCAGTCAAAATTTAATGCAGTGACACAGGTAAATGTTATTAAATCGCTTATTCGATGCGCTGCAATTATTTAAATAAAATCATTAAAAACTATCCTGTGGTTCATTTGAATAAAATTATTCCCGTTGTGGCTTTTTCACTTGTACCTAATATTGTTCCTAATTCATTTACCTACAGCTAACCGTCAATACAAGAATAATATAACCTTTTTTCCAACTTTTCATTATAACATAAGGTTGAATACATGTACTTTTTACCGATAATATTGCTCCATATATAATATGCATAGTCAACAAATCAAAAACACTTATGAAATGACGAAACTTACCATACAAAAATATTAAAGCGCGCTTGTCAAATATTATTTGTTATTTTAACTTTTTTATGTGTGGTGTTGGAATTTATATAAAATAAAATTTGTGTGCGTTCATACCAAGTTGTTGAATGTTCAAAGGGTAGTTATGTGCATTCAAGAGGACACAAGCGTCCACAGGTTTTTCTCAAAATCCACCTCTGTCTACCAACTCCTACTCTCACCTCCACGTGGTGAACATCGGGTGTCTAGTACCTCAGCTGGAGACGGGGTTTAAATCCCCGTGGAAAGCTGTTGGGGACAGCCAACGAGAGAGGGGGGGGAGGAGTGTTCCCACTAAGGCACTTCTCCTTTCATCGAGGCGGCAGCGGACGAATTCTCTAGATGGAATCAACGGTGGCGTCTACAGTTCCAGTTAGGTTGAACTACTTAGTGAACACCTTATATGGGCTACTACGACATATTTGTAGCTCAGGCCTATAAGGAGCGGTTTATCCGGCTCCCTACCCTTGGAGTTATACGAAGGGTCTGGTCCTCCGGGTCGGGGGTTGTGCGTCGGGGTAACTTCCCTACCACGTAAAAAAAAGTTGTTCCGAAACAACAACAAGCCTCGGATATGGATGATTTTAAAGTTGACGACCCCAGCAAACGAAACAAGGACAATGAATTTCGGATCTGCACGTGGAACGTCCTGTCCTTATACAGAACACGTGCAGCCGAACAATTAGTGGAGAACCTGGACAGGCTAAAGGCTGACGTAACAGCCATCCAGGAAGTGCGATGGGATGGAGAGGGCGTACGGAGACTGAAAACGTGTGACATCTACTACGGCGGGTGCTTGAAGGAACCGGGTCAGCGGCTCTTGGGTTGTGGTTTTGTGATAAGGGGAAGACTTAGGCAAGAAGTCTTGGGCTTCCGAAGTGTAAGCGAGCGCCTGGTCACAATCCGCATCAAAGGCAAATTTAAGAACATTTCGCTGATTTGTGTTCACGCCCCCCATGAAAGGAGAGAAGACTCAACCAAAGAAGCATTCTACGATCTCTTGGAGACAACGTATGATATGTGCCCGAAGTACGACGTGAAGATCATTCTTGGTGACTTCAACGCAAGATTCGGAAAGGAGGGCATCTTTGGTTCGATAGTCGGAGGACACAGCCTACACGACGAAACTTCCGGCAACGGACACAGGCTGGCAGACTTTGCGGCGGGGCGAAATGTCATCATCTCAAGCACCTACTTCCCACACCTCAATATACACAAGGGGACTTGGCGGTCGCGTGATCAAGTAACCGTCAACCAAATCGACCACGTTGCGATAGACGCGAGACATGCTTCCAGTATCTTGGACGTCCGAACGTTCCGAGGGGCCAACATTGACTCGGATCACTACCTGGTGGTAGCTAGACTACGTATGCGGATATCCATGACGCGACAACGCAGAGCAGATGCTGTGAAAAGATTCGATGTCGAGAAGCTTAAATCGCAAGAGACTGCCAGAACTTTTGCAGACCACGTAACTCTTAATCTCTCAGGAGGTCCGCTACCAGCATCAAGTGCAGAGGACCAGTGGGAACACTGTCAACAAGCCATTAGAAGTGCCGCCTCTGATGTGCTGGGTTTCACTAGGCGAATACAACGAAACCCCTGGTTCGATGAGGAGTGCCGGCTAGCGCATGCAGCTAAGGACGAGGCCTACCAGGCAATGCTGCAGACTCGAACAAGAGCTGCTGAGAGAGTGGCCCGGGAGCTCTACGGGCTGAAACGAAAAGAGGAACGCCGACTTCTCAGGAGGAAAAAGAGAGAGCACGAGAAGCGGGCGGTAGAGTCTATTGAGGGTTGTAGCGGTAGGGGAGATGTTCGAAAATTTTATCAGAGGGTTAAGCGATCCACCCAAGGATTCAAGGCTAGAACGGAAGCCTGCCGAGATGAGAGTGGGAATATGGTAGTAGACACACAGTCAGTGCTGAGGATCTGGAAAGAACACTTCTCTAGACTGCTTAATGGCGAAGACAGCCAAGATGCCGCTAATAGGCAGAACGCTCCATTCAACTTGGACGATGATGGCCAAGAGTTCCGTCCACCCGACCTAACCGAAGTTCGGCTGGCGATATCCAAACTTAAGTCGTACAAGGCTGCAGGTGCGGATGGCTTACAAGCCGAACTATTTAAATCAGCGGGAGATGAATTGGCTAGGAGCATACACCAGCTCATCTGCAAAATTTGGTCGGAGGAAAGTATGCCCGATGAATGGAACCTCGGTATAGTGTGCCCCATCCATAAAAAGGGAGATGTTCTGAAATGTACCAACTACAGAGGAATTAGTCTCCTAAACGTCGCTTATAAAATCTTGTCGGCCATCCTGTGTGACCGCTTAAAACCTTTTGTCAACGATCTGATCGGCCCTTATCAGTGCGGTTTTAGGCCAGGCAAGTCAACCGTCGATCAAATGTTCACACTCCGACAGATTTTAGAAAAATCCCGGGAATTCCAGATCGATACACACCACCTTTTTATCGATTTTAAAGTCGCGTATGATAGCGTGAAAAGGGACGAATTATACAGAGCCATGTCGAGTCTCGGCATCCCTGCCAAACTCGTCCGCTTGTGCAGGATGATGATGGAGAAATCTCGCTGCTCCGTCAAAATTGGTAAGAACACCACCGATTCCTTTGATGTTGAGAAAGGATTGAGGCAAGGCGACGCGTTATCATGCAACCTATTCAACATCGTTCTTGAAGCCATTGTACGCAACGCACATGTCAACACCAGCGGTACAATCTATCAAAAGTCCGTTCAATTGCTTGCATATGCGGATGACATAGACATTGTCGGCAGAACGAAGCGAGCTGTGGCAGGGGCATTTGCGAGCATTGAATCGGAGGCGGCTAGAATGGGATTGGCGGTTAATGAGGACAAGACGAAGTATATGCTGTCATCGAGAGAGGAATCTCAACATCGTCGACTCGGGCAAAATATCACGATGGACAGATATAACTTCGAAGTTGTCAAGGACTTTGTCTACCTGGGCTCCACTATTACATCGCAGAATGACATCAGTGCAGAGATCAAGCGAAGAATTACTCTTGCCAACCGCTGTTTCTTCGGTCTAAGAAGGCATTTAAGTAGTAAGGCCCTCTCTCAGAGAACCAAGGAGACTTTATACAAAACCCTAATCATCCCGGTCCTGGTTTATGGGTCAGAAGCATGGACACTGAAAGATTCGGATAAAAATCTGCTAGGGTGCTTTGAGAGGAAGATTCTTCGTGTGATTTTCGGTCCGGTGTGTATCGAAGGAGTATGGAGGAGAAGATTCAACGACGAGCTATACGGGCTATACAGCGACGTTGACCTGGTCAAAAAGCTGAAAATACAGCGGCTTAGATGGCTGGGGCACGTGGAGCGTATGGACAGCAACGCACCTGCCCGACGAGTCTTCGAATCCAACCCCGATGGGGTACGCAGCAGAGGAAGAACCCGTAACAGGTGGCGCAATCAAGTGAATGACGACATCAAAGCACTCGGTGTGCGCAACTGGAAGCGGCTAGCTAGGGACAGAGCTGGCTGGAGGGGCTTGTTAGTTGAGGCCGAAGCCCATCCTGGGCTGTGAGCGCCATCAAAAGTAAAGTAAGTAAGTTCATACCAAGTTGAGAGACCTCATACTAATCAATGTTCCATTTATTTACATAGTGCATCCGATCTTGTCCTCAATATAGAATTGCAAATCGAATAGAAACATGTTTGTATAATAGAATGACAACTATAAGTATGTTATCGTTCTTTCAGGTAGGGATTTTAAAACTTATATGTATTGTGATAAATATAAAGAAGCACTTCAGTCTTGTTTATTTTTAAACACAGTTGTTCTGCTGTTCAGCGATCTTCAGACCAATCTTATGAAAGGATTACTTGAAATTTATTATCATTTACTAATTTTATATAAATAACACACAAACTAACAGTAGTTTGTTTTCAAAAAATTGTTCCCATTTTTCCTAAATTATTAACACTTCACATTAAGTGTTGCGTTAACACCATACCTTTACAAAACTTAAACTGAACAGTTATAAATGAATGACAGATCGTGCAAAAATATATATATACATTGGTAAAAACTTTGCTTTTGTTTTCAAATTTCTTGAAAAATTGTATAAAACAAAACTACACAATTATGTATGCCTAAAAAAACAAATAAAAAATCGAGACATTTTTTTACATTTTAATAAAAAGCTTGAAAAACTCAATCTAAAAGGTCCTGGTCCCTCTTATTTGCGATTATATAGATTTAAGTGCTTAAATGAATTCACTATTTTCAATTTGCTATACCACATGTTGAACACGACAAATATTGTTTGGATAAACATTTGCTATTTTCTAGATTGCAAAAGGTAAAAGCGCTCTATTCTAGTTGATAATTATTTCACTCAAAACAACACAAAGTTGAGATATGATCACTTATATAGGCGAATATTATTATACGTTTGATACGACAAAAATACATGATGACATTGATGCAACACCAATTTAAGATATCTTGAATTTTCAAAGATCTACAAACTTTCGACAAATCACCCGACAAACGCAATAAGGTCCATAAAGTAATTTGTTCGTGTTTTGGTAGAATTGGTAGTAGAAGCCTTTAAGCGTGCTGAGTGGTCCAAATATACAATTAATTAATGTTGCGGTAGGAAAAAAAGAGCGTAAGACAAATATGGGTATCCTTATTCTTTTATCAAGAAATTTTCTTATTTCCTCAACAATTAGTTACAAAACAGGAGGTATTTTTTTTAAAAAGAATTTGCTACGAAAATTAAATTACTAATATGCTTCTTCAAAAATCAGTTTCAGTTTTAAAGATAATCAGCCCTATTGTGAATTTCGCGTGAAAGAAAATCCGCCCGGAAAAAAAACTTCACTGTTTCCTTATTGTGAGTTTCGGGCGAACAATCTTCGAGCGAAAAGATTTCCATTTAATTTTTGGTGGCGAACGAGAACACACTTAGTAAAATGGAGAGTGAAACTCAAAATAGCTTTTAAAAATCCGGGCGAACAAAACATTTTCGGGCGAAATGTTTTTCGGGTGAAACTCGCAATAGGGCTGAATAAAGAATTGCCAAGAGGTAAATTATTTGTTCAAAAGGCTGCTTTTTAAGGGTGAAATGGGTTGAAAATAAGCATCCGATATTAAACATTATTTTTGTGTGTTTTAGAACTTTTGGACTTGATTTTTTCATAAATAGGGTATTCAAATTTGAAATGGGAGAAATATTGAGTTGGATTTTGAGCTTTTAAGAAAGTCAGTATTTAGAAAAAGAAGTAGATAAAGAAATCAAACACATCGCTAGTAATTTAGGTGGTCATTAACACTCCATTTTTGTTTGTATTCTACTATGTTCCCACCGCTCAATTTCAAAATCATCTAGATATCTGGGAAATGGCGTACGAAGTTGTGTTATATAACAGTTTACATACCAGTTTTTCGATAAAGTGGACAAACACAGCTAACAAAACTACAAGCAAAGGTTGGCTATTATCTTGTGTTTATTATTAAAATTATTTTGCTCGGCATTTTTTTATATTATGTCCAACTGGTTAGAAGAAACATAAACAAAATAACGGGAGTAGTCAAACACAATTGTCTCACTTGTAGCTCTTTAAATTGTGCAATGTCAGGCTATCAGACACACATGGTCCTTATTTAACATTTGTATATGTTTGTATTTTTAAATTCTTATGAGCACATTTAACCAAGACACAAAATCGAAGTATACTTCATCTCGCCATTATATTTTTGTTTAAAGTTTTAAATAAATTTAAAATATTTTAGGGAATAAATATAGTTGAGTAAGGAAGTCCATAGTTCTGTACACTAGTATTCAAACATGCAACGTCGGCGTCGTCTGCTATCGTAAGCGTCGGAAACCTTTCGACACGGCGAAAGGAACTGTTTGGAAATCTTTTTCAACAGCTCGTGAACTTTCTGACTCGAATTTGTGTAGTAAACGTCTTAACTGAAAACGGTAAACGTAGACAATTTGTTTTTAATAGAATAATCATATTAATTTAAAGTTTATTTGAAACAAAATCTTAAAGGATAAAACATGTATGTGACGAACTCATTTCCATTAACGCAGCCGAAACATTTATTTTAGCTTTAACAACAAATGTTAAAACAATTAACCCTTAGGTTAATTGTTTTAACATTTGGACCGTGCTTCAGTTTCGGTTCATGATTTAAACCCACCGATTTCGCTGTATTCAAGTTCAACTATGGTTCAGGGTTCAATAAGCAAATTAAGTTCTTGGGCTCTGGCTGAACCTCAATTAATCCGTCCAAATCGGTTAGTTAAGAGCTTGAATCGAATCTGAATCGCATTTGTGGAACTGGCTCTAAGATTTTTCTTATTCAACAACGAATTTAATTATTATTTGTTTTTTTAATTTCTTTAATTTTGTTTATTTAATTATTATTTTTTTATTAGGCATGAACGAAGATGGTTCATTTATTGGCCAATACGGACGAAAAGGACTATGATGATCCTGTTAATCCTGTACTTCACATAAATAATTTGCCTTTATTTTAAGAAAAAAAATATCGAAATAAAATTAAAAAAAGAAAAGAAATCACCAGTAGTGTAAGACGAAAAAGTGAAAAATCAAATTTTGTATTTTACATACAAGTGCTTCGAAATTGTTACGTTCTGTTTACTACATTCCGACATTGGATGTCTCGTTTAATATCAACACAAGTTTTTCTTTTTTATTTTACAATTAGAGGTAGAGTTTTTATTTTGTTGTTTATCTTCTTGTTTCTGTTTATAAATGTTGTAATAATACGAAATAATATTAATTTGGTGGTGGTTTTTTTATATATGTTTTAAGTTCATAGGTGAACAAATTACTACGCACAAAATACATTTCCTGTAGTTTAAATAATTTAATGACCCAACCCCAACCCAGTCATTTGCTTTCGGTCTTGTAGTTATGTATATTTTGTTCTATAGTTATAGTTTTTATTTATATGTATAAAGATCATAATTTATATAAACCACAGTTGTTAAGATCTTAATGGTGTTTTGAATAATACTTCAATTAAGTTTATATACATTTCGTTTGTAGATAATGTAGTATAACCAAAAATAATTGTTATTTCTTTTTTTTTGCTTAAAAGGAACAGCAACCAAATTTAACAGAGTTGTGACCACAGCGTTTAAGCATAAATAATAATAAGTAATTACTCTTTAAGAGTTCTGCTATTTGATTTCGAAATAATCGATCCACAGTAATGTTTCGTTTGGTGTACGTCATCAATTTTTAAATCTTCTATCTCTCGAGTGTCCTTGTGATTTACACTTTTTGGCCCTAAACTGATTACGAAACGATTTTTTCTAGTGGTATGAATAAAATGGACTGCCAACTCAAAAATCAGCTGTTCGGAGCAGATGCTCCCTTTGGTGCGACACGTGCTGCGTTAGGTTAGTTAGAAAAATTCTTCTTCATTAATGTTTTAATCATTGATTCAAAATAGCTTTTAACGGCCTTTAGTCGTTAAAAATTGGCTTTTCGTCCCGGCGTTCTCACTTGGACTCTTCAGTTGACAGTGAGGGCCTTGTCAAGACGCAATTTGTATTAAGTTCAGTCCAACTTACATCAATTTTAAAGCGAATATCAATTGTGAACTATATCCAACCCAATTAGAATTTCTAATCAAGAATTGTTGTAATCATTGTTTACAAATGAATTGATCCTGACTCTTATGCCTGATGTCACTCTCAAAGAATGACATTCACTGAATTTCATACCAATATTACGTTTCACTATAAATCAGTAAAAGGAAAGTTTCAAACAAAGTAAATGAGCTTGCTGAAGAGCATTTCTTGCAGAGCCAAAAATTAGTGACTTATAACTCTCTTAAATTTGTTGTTAATGAAAGAGACAAATAAATGTTAGGCTCCAGTTATAGCTTTCATTAAAAACCATCATTGAAACACAAATCAGTGAAACAGTGGAATATTTTCTGACAAGTCGGTTATAGCTGTCATGAAATTTTAATTCATTGAAAATTCCATTCCCCATACAAAAAACAACTTTGAGGTTAAAGTCGATCATTGAACGAAAAACTGACAGACGAGAACAGGAAGAGAAAGGAATACATTTCATTGGAACGAATGTGTTCCACTTTTGGGAACAAACTATCAGCTGTTCATTGAAAACGATTTTCATCATTGAAAAACAAAAATGATTTTATATGAAAGTTGTAAAGAAAACTAAACATTTTTTTCACTAAAAAAATTTTATAACTGACAACCATCATTTTGGTACCAAAACGCCATCAGATTTATTTGTTTAAGTGCATCAAAATTCAAAGACAAAATTTTCAATGATGGTTTTCAATGAACTTTCATATAAAATCATTTTTTGCTTTTCAATGATGAAAATCGTTTTCAATAAACAGCTGATATTTTGTTCCCAAAAGTGGAACACATTCGTTCCAATGAAATGTATTCCTTTCTCTTCCTGTTCTCGTCTGTCAGTTTTTCGTTCAATGATCGACTTTAACCTCAAAGTTGTTTTTTGTATGGGGAATGGAATTTTCAATGAAATAAAATTTCATGATAGCTATAACCGACTTGTCAGAAAATATTCCACTGTTTCACTGATTTGTGTTTCAATGATGGATTTCAATGAAAGCTATAACTGGCGCCTTAGTTATGTAACCAAAACAAAACTTCGTTGGGAAATCTTATCGATTAGAAACTAGTTATTTGCTCGTGAAACCAGTTAAAACTTGAAAACAATAAATTAGAGGGCAATGTGCATAAACTTTGTTCACCTATTATGTTGGTTATGGGTTTTTATATTTTATTTTACATATTTTATAACATAAATCTATTCAATTTTCTTACATATATAAATTAACATCTTTTATTACGGTGATCCAATTCGAGTTAACTAATATTAAAAAAAAAAAAACACCTAGTGTAACTTCGTTTTTATAATTGTAAAATGGTGTCCTCCTGAAACAGTTTTCGAAGTAGTTATTGGAGAATTTTTCATTATATCGGCTATTACTTGAAGGATAGTTATAAACTGCTCTAAAGTTTCAGTTTCATTGCTGTAGACGTGAATGTCTTCGATTTCGTGTCCGTAGACACCGTAAAATGTTATTGTCTTACCTTCATAGTCTTCCCAAGTTTTAGGTTCAATTATGCCATTAAACCACAATGCGTCTGAAATTTTTGCACTGAGTTTTTTGTGTTCTTCTTTGAATATAGTACAAAATTGAAATTGGCAGAACTTTGGACTTAAATTCCCAGACATTCAAATTTAATTTAAGTATTATCCGTGGGAAACGAAAATTGACCGATTTGCTCCGAATCGGACCATTTTTTCTTTGATGCATTTTCCTTAAAGCAGCCCAGTGTTTTGCGTTACAATGCTAAGAAATGCGTTAAAATGAGTCAGTCGTTAAAATTGAGTGATATTCAGATTCATAGAATTTTTTCCCGTTATCCTCCGACTGAAAGTGTTGGCCGAATTTGTTTTCGATTTGCAATAAATTGTAGAAAAGAAAAAAAAAATAAAGAAAGTTATTTTTTTTGTACTAAATGCTACCATTCCAGGACAAGAGAGAACGAAAAAACAAACACCAAACAATACGATATTCTGGTGAACCTACCTCGATACATCGAATGTTATTTGGACGTCCGACGGAGTAAACGCTGTTCCGTTCCGACGGATACCCCTCTAAATTTTTACATTCGCTTGCTATCTTTTTTTAGTTGACAATGAGAACTCTGAGACCTCATTGATTGTTAGATTCTTTTTTTAATTTACAATGCTGCCAGTACAGAAAGCTCGATTTAGACATCCTGTGATTTTGTTTTATATAAAAATGAGCAGTAGGGCTCGGAATTTCAAACTGTACCACTTGACTTATAGAAAATATTGCGATCCACAGATTGTTAAACCTAGAAGTAATGTTTTCAATCGGTTGATAGATTATAATGAGTGAAGAAAACATTACCCAAGGAACTCATTCAAGTTATCGTAATATGCCTCTCTAAAACAATCTCTCAGGTTTTATCCTGTGCCAAATCAATTATATCCACATAAAATTTTTATTTCTTAAATTTGATTTGAAAAGGGATTACTTCTTATGTGGTGAAAGGTTTCAAGTTGAAGCGTTTATGCTCAACAATTACCATTGCTTGTTTTCTATATTATTTTCAAACTAACATAAGGTGAGCGTAACATTACTATTACGCTTATTTTAATTTTCTTTTATTTATTAACCTTAACTTAATAATTGTGACTTTCTCTTTTAACAAAAGTATACAATAAAGTAATTTTTTTTATAGGACAATTTACCGAAGACGGCTCGTTTATAGGTCAGTACGTTCCAGGAAAACTTCAACCACCAGTGAGTCCTCAACCTACCCCTCATCAGCAAGCGCCATCCACACAAGGTTCCAATGCTGTAGCTACTTATGTTTAAGTGTTCAAACTTCCCTTCTCACAATCTCTCTCTAACCCACAATAATTGAACAGAAATATTTAATAAAATAAAACAATTAAATTAATATTAATATATAAATATAATATTTAGCATAACTATAAAAGAAGAAGCCTTTTTCGTGTAAGTTCTATATAATTTTATTATTTCAAACTTTCTATAATATACAAGAATCTCATTTTGTTTTTCTCTTATAAATATTTTTTTTGTTTTTTTTACCAAGTTGAATATATTTATTATTTAAAGCGAATTTTATCAGTTTAAGTTAAAATTCATTTGAAAATAGCCTTCGACTTGTTTGCCTATAAACAATGGCTTTGCTGCTATAAAACTGATTAATTTAATATTGTTTAAATAATATATAAAATAGAAGAAATGTATGAAATACATTAAAAACAAACAAATAAATATTTACCCAAAAAATAAAAAGGAGAGTTAATATTTCTATATCAGATCTTCTTTTCAAACAGTTTTTTGTTTCTTATTTTTTGGCTAAACAATGAACTTCAATTAAAAGCACACAAGTATATTACAAAATATAATTTTCATTAAACAAAAAACAATCAAAAAACGATGAAAATAACAATGTCTTCAAAGAGCATAAAACCAATGTTGTATTTTTTCTTTTCCTATACTCATTTAACTATAAACAATTCAGTTAAAAATAAAAAAAAATACTAAAATGACTTGTTATACTACTTAAGATTTAAGTTAATTTAGTTATTTTTTTTTTAACTTGAATTATTTAGCTGTGTAAATTTTACAGATCAAATTTTTAAACATGAGTTTTAAAATAATACATAATTAAATTAATAATAAACACAAAAATAAACGTCCATAAAAAAAGTATTTTGTTAAAGTAAATCCAATTTGTGTAGTTTACATTATTTTTACTATTAATAAATATACAAACAAACAAAAGAAAATTCATGAAATATAAATCATAATACACTTTTGTGAATAGCGCCTGTTTATTATTTTATTTTATTTTTTGTTTTCACTAGGATTTAATTTAATTGTCGAGCAGCTTTTTAACTTTAACGTGTAATATTTCAAATATTATTTTTTTTTTAATTTAATGTTATAAGTTCAAATGCAGAAGAAAATAAATCAAATCACATACTTTTTATTTTAATTTGTTTTATTTTTGTATTATATGTACATATGTATACATATTTTTTCTCTTTTTTATTATTATTCCAATATATACAATTCTATTTTTTGACCAGGGCATTTAGGTTAAGAACCTATATGTAGCATGAATTACAATTATTGCAAGCCTGTGAAGTCACCAAAAGGGCAACTCCGAAATCCATGAAGTATAGAAGATATGAGCCGTTTTGTTGAACATAACGAGGACATGAAATTTTGCCCCAATGAAAACTGGCCCTAAGCGAATAATGTAAAATGGCCCCAAACTTGGGGATTTTTTTATAATGAAAAATGGTACCATCTTCAGAATGGACAAATGGCCCCAAACTTAAGAAAAAATGGCCCCAAACAAAAAATGAAAAATTGTCCCCAACATTTATATGAAAAGCAGCAACAACAGAAAAATTTTAATCGTACACAAATGTTTTACGTCGGTTTGGGAGAGCCTTAAAAGTACCTTGCCTGTACCGCTTCGCGGGTTCAAGGATTTTAACTCTCTGTTTGGGGCCTCTGACACGCTCACGCGATTCCATCGCTCCCTAAAGCTGTGCTCAGTCGCGTAACAGGCTCCTATGGTTTATCGATTACATATTTATGCAGTACTTATTAAGCCTTCACAAACAACATGTAGGTTTTATTTGTTATCTGTAGGTTTTTTCTTGGCCACCTGCTTTACGTAAAGACGACTCACCCTACACAATTACGAACCTGATTCATTATGAAAACCTGACTTGGCATTAAATCAGGGTTGCTAGGGCCCGGTTAAGCGCATTCGACCGATATTTTTAAGTTAGATGGTGCTCTTTGCAATGACGAGAAAGAACTCAAACGTAAACAAAGTTTTAGAACGTTACTTGTAATTGTAAATTCCTAAGTAGGTTCGTATGAAATCGGAGAATATTGGAAGTTGGGTAACTGATGCGACCTTAAAATCTGTTATGACAGTATCTTCAGCTGAATGTCAATAGTCAAAACAGATTTTAATAGATTTTTTTTTAAATATTGCGACGTATGCGTAAATGCATCCGATCATCTTTTGCTTCCTGCGAAAAAGTGTATCATTTGTGGTTATAGGTACATACATATGTATATCATTTGTGTTTTTCAGTTGTTGAGGATTATATTCAACGATCGACAACACAACAGGAAAATGTGATTGTCATGTAAGACATGATTAACTACCTAGCCAATATAGCCCTGGGGTCTCTTAACGAAAAACGACCGAACGATGTCCTTTTGAAGATATCTGTCTTAATTTTTCTGATAAATGTAGCAATGGTAAAAACTAAGTAATTTGATCATTTTCGTTTAAAGTAATGAAGCCCCTGGTAAACAACTTCATTTTTGTTATTGTACAAATCAAAAATTACTGGAAAACTACACACAAACCCAAAAACTAAGCTGGATTTGCGTATTGATTTTTGACTAATGACAGTTTTATTTTACTATGGATCTTTGATAATTATGTATTGTATATGGCAAAGTATCTTACTTGAAAATTTCAAGCACTATCTACAAAGGAAAGCGATAGTTTAAAAGAGCATCAATTTTCCTAAACTATCTGCTAGTTTAATATTTTAATTAAATGTTTCAAACTAACCTACCCAATTCTGAAAGTAATATTGATTTAATACGTTTTTTTTAACTGTACTCCTTATTTTTACTTTAAATTGTTTCTGTGGTTAAAATAAAAAAAAAACTTTTTAACAAAACTTACTTATAGCTAACATAAAAGTATTGTTTCCAGTTAAATATTTAAACAAACTTCACAGCGAATTGCATGTGATGCATTCTTCAAAATTAAACCGATGCGTTGATTTTTTTAAAATGCAACTTATAAATTTGGTTAAATTAAATATCATAAAATTAATACATAAAAATACTATTTTTATATAACTTAAAACGAAACACTCATAATAATCCATACATAATTTGTAATTATAAGCCAAGTATTGCATTTGTAAGGCACAATATTAAATGTAAGCTTTGTGTATTTATGTAACAAACAAATAGTAGATATTCGTTAGCTAAACTAAATGCTACATGACGAGAGTGCATATAGCAAATATGTGTACATATTTATTTAAAAGTAAAAGTCCAAAAATGTTTGCTTGTTAAAATATTAATATTAACTTAGAATTTATAAAAAAAAATAAAGCTTTGTGTTCATAAAAGAAAATTATTTGCTTACACTCACATACATTAAAACCATTCTATTTTCCACACGCAATTACAGGGTCATTTAGTAAAATTTATTTAAAAATAAATGCAAAATCAATTAAAATATATTTATATATTTTATTATTAAGTATAGAAAGCTCTTCACAAAAAATATTAAAATAAAAATTATTGAAATCACATGTATAAAAATTAAAATGTAAGTAATAGGTATATTGATAATGAAAAGTGCTTGATTTAGATATATTGTACCAATGGATGATAAAAAAAAATCATAAAGGATCTGATTGTTTTGCTGAAGGGATGTTATACATAATTTTGAAGAAATTTGAAAAAATATACCTATATTTATTTGAATATACGCTTTAAGTGAATTTGTCTAGGTACTCATTTAACTATTGTACTATATGTATGAATTTTGATTGTCGTTATGAAAAAAAGTTGTTTTAACAAAAAAAAAAAAAAATGTTTAATGTGTTTGCCTTTCTTAATTATAAATTAATTAATTTTTAATGTGATCTTGAAAATTTATTTGAAGTGTTGTTATTATGCATATAGTTTCAAAATATATATAGTTTTTTTTTTTGGCTTTCAGGTATGTATCTGCAAATAATGCAGATTTAGGAATGTTGAAATTGAAAGTTCAGTTTTTTCTAAATCAAGATAATAGGCTATCATGCTTTTTTTGCTACGGCAAATATAAGGATATATACGATTTTGGAAACCTTTAAATTAACTATAAATAAGCATTTACTGATTGACTAATTAAATTGGCTCTGTTACCCGTTTAAACAACATTAGGCTATTTGTACGTAATGTGATTTTTTCTATCACAGTATCTTTTTGTCTAAAGATCTGTCTCAAGTTTGGTAAGTCGGTTTGTAAAGGTTTGATTTTTCATTCGCCTCTTATAATTTTTTAAACAAATTCAGACTAAACAAATTGCTCATAAAAAATACTATAAATTAAACAAAAAACTTCTTTTTTGCCAAATTGATAGAAATTTTAAAATTTAGATAAAAAATTCAATTTCAACAGGAAAACTAAAACAAAAACATTCACTGCCGTATTCCTCTCTATTGGAACTAAGCAAAATATTTTTAAACTAAGAGGAGCACCACACTGTCTAAGCAAAATTGTAATTTGAACTCAATGATGTAGAGTTTTAGTCCGTTAGCAATACAATTACATACATATATAGTTCTTCTATTACAACTTCTTATAAAATGTGAGCCAAACAAATTATTTTCTTCTTTTTGTATACTATTCATAATATTTAGATAGTTTTTGACTTTTACATATTGTAAGATTTATGATTTTTTATAAAATAAAATATTACTAATGCATTTTCAAAACTAAATAATTACCAAACAAGAACATAATGATATATGTCTATTAAAATAAGTAAAACAAAAAATATTAAATTTAACACCTTCAGCTTAAATTATAAATTATACACAATGTTTATACAAGTATATATATTGTACAATATCTTTTCATTTTACATTGTAGAATAAGAAATTCTAAAAAACAATAATGAAAAATTATGTTTCTTAAAAACAGAGGATCCAAAATAATAAAGTTAAGGTGATAGAGTCCCAATATGTAAATCATTTTTGATGTCAAAAGACATCGTGAAAACAAAATAATTGTGAATGGTCAAAATAATGTAATGATGAATGAAATAAATAATAAAACTGGACACTTTTAAAAAATACATAATTTTTTTTTTTTGTCCTAGTGAATTAGCAAATATTTGTAATAATATGAATGGGGATTTGTCAAAAGTTGAAAAATAATAGTGAGTTATATAACGTACTTTAGATAGAACAAGAGCACGACATGTTGGTTGATCAACACTGTTGTGCTAACATGAACATTTCAAATAAAAATTTACCAATTTTGAAGTTTTAAGATTAGTTAGAAAAAATAAGCTGCAAGATAATAATAGTGAGAAAAAAAAATCTGTATAAAAAAGGTCTCAACATTTTATTCATATGCCCCTAAAACTATTTTTTTTTTTTTTTATTCATACAAGTTTTATGGGCAAGGAGTATAACTTTTCCTCAGTCCCGATTTATTTATATATTTTTTTATTGCAATCATGCTTTGTGAGAATTCAAATTGTTTTGTTGTCTTTATTTTTGAATATGTTTGTCTGAAACTTAAACTTGCTCAAACACAAATCTCACCCATCAATTTCTGAGAGAATGGTCACACTGGTCAGTTTTTAATGTTTTCGTATGTTTTCATAAGAAAATTTGACAAACGAAATCATAAACAAAAAATGTTGTTCTCGTTTTGTTCAGCAGTACGCAGTTTGAAGGCAAGAATTTGAAAAACTTAGCAGATTACTAGTAGTCTAAGAAAGATAGGATCTGACCGGGAACAAATTAATTCATGAAACTTTATTGCTGGTATCGACGCAGTATTTTATCCTCAACAACATATCCAAAGTCCCCCAAAATCCCCGCATTGGTTTTTTTATAGATGCATTTAAAGAGGTGGAGAGGGGAGGTAGGTGGGAGTTTATCAAGCTGAAAGTTTTGTTATAATACAATCTAATCATTGACACATGTTTTAAAGGTGCTTTAAAACGCTGATTCTAAAGAGACCAAAATTGAAAAGATGCATGTATCCTGTAGAAAGTTAAAGTCCTTTTTATAGAATGATTACATTTTTTTAAGTACAACAAGTAAAATATTACCCAAAAACCATTTTAAGATAATGGGATTTTTGGTATAAATGTGAACAAAATAGTATGGTATGGTAAAAATGGGAAATTTGGTATAAATGTTCCATATGCATGTTTACCAAGAATCAAAAGAGTCCCAAAAATATCGGTGGCGAAAGGGTGTTTTTTGAGGGCGAGAGAGATATTAGTGCGTCATTATTACCATAACATATATGAATAAGTTTTGACACTGATGAAATTTGCTAAAAATATTTATATGTCATGGTTTCCAAGTATCAAAAGAGTCTATTAAAATAACTTGAAGAGTATTTTTAGAGAGTTTATGTTTGACCTGCCATATACGGAGCAAAATGTTAGGTCGTACAAAAAATTGTATTTTCGTCTAATCGAGATAGTACATTATGACGTATGATATATGATTTAAAGGAATTTTTTAACGCCGAATCTAATAAAAGTAAACCAATATCATATAAGCACCTTAAAAAAAGTTAGATTAATTTTGAAGCCAATAATACTGTTTTTTTCCCATTAAGCTGGTCAAACAGTACACCCCAAAAAACACCCTTGGACCTTAGATATTTGTATGGACTCTTTTGATCCTTAGGTGCCAGTATAAATCTAATATTTTTAGCAAATTTCATAAGTGTCAGAATTTGTTCATGGATGTTATGGTAATAATCACTCACTCACATCTCTTCGTCAAAGAAACACTGTTTAACCACACATATTTTTGGGGACTCTTTTGATTCTTGGTAAACATGCCAAATGAAACATTTATACCAAATTTCATTAAGGCCCCAGTTATAGCTATCATTGAAAACCATCATTGAAAAAGTAAGCTGTTGATTTTGGGGGCCTTCGATTGTTTAATCATTGAATATTTAAATGCAGAAATATATCTTACGACTTCAAAATTATTTCAACTCCAAAAAAAAATAATTTTGATCTTTATCTTCCCCATAAAGTAACTTTTAATTTTTTCAATGATCATAAGGTAGTTCATCATTAAAAAATTATAAGTCATTTTATGAGAAAAGTTGAGCCAAATTGAATTTTGTTTTACCTAGCAATAATTATTTAGTCAATTAGCTTTTATTTTGCATCAAAATAATCATTTATTTTTTCTTCAAAATCTCTCAAAATTGACAATTAATGTTTTCAATGATGGTTTTC
Source organism: Melangyna quadrimaculata (assembly GCA_949320155.1). NCBI lineage: Eukaryota > Metazoa > Arthropoda > Insecta > Diptera > Syrphidae > Melangyna > Melangyna quadrimaculata. The sequence goes on from OX439484.1 coordinate 92,977,864, forward strand.
AATGATAGCTATAACTGGCCCCTAATTGGCCCCTTAGTATGGAAATTAGAATCACCACGAAGCCATTATGTGAATGTATTGTGAGAGAGAGAGTTTTTCAATTCACCATACTCGGAGAAAAGAAACCAAATGGAATCCAAAACGGTTCCAAAAAAAAATGAATGAATCCAGGCATACCCAACCCAACCCAAATGTATTAAAAAAAAAAAAACAAAACAAAAAAAACAAACAGAATTTTTTTCATTTCAAGGGTTTTTTTATTTATCATTCATAAAAGGTTTTCTAAAGACTATTTCGCACTAAATAACCATGACATATTTCCGCAATTATAAATTTACATTAAATAAATAGAAACTTGCATTTCTGATTGGCAATTTTTCAAAGTTTTAACAAGAAAAAAGAGATAAAAAAGCAATCGTCTACGACACGCTACCTACAAAACTAAACTAAAAAGAAAATGGTCTCTATTTCTCGGTGCTTAAAAAAATATTCTTGATTCTCGTTCTTTTTACATGCGTACACAGAAAATTTGTTAATGTGTGTTTGACACTCAGTATTTTTGGATTCCCAAGTAAACCCAGAAATTTGGGTCCGTGATTTTGCTTGAAGGGTCCCTTAAACCATGTGTCATATGATTAGATTGTATTATGTCAAAATTTTCAGCTTGATAAACTCTCGCCTCCTCTCCCTCTCTATCTCTTAAAATGCGTCTATACAAAAAACCAATGCGGGGATTTCGGGGGACTTTGGATATGTTGTTGAGGATAAAATCGATAGCAGCAATAAAATTTCATGAATTAAGTTGTTCCCACTTGCCCATATTAAATTTTCTTTCTCTCCTAGACAATAGAGTCAAGTCTCCACATTTTTCCGCACACAATTTATCATCAATTACTCCGTTTACATGACAGGATTCGACGATCGAATCGAATCGGATTGATATTTCGATCTAGGTATACGACCTCACTGAATCGAATTCAAACAGAATCAAAGTAAACTTGAAGTGACACATTACTTTACTGTGTGCGTGCGGAAATAAGTTTATGACTACGAGAGAAAAAAAAAAAAACAACAAAACAAAACGAAGCAAATTGAAATACACACAATTAAAACTCGATTCTTTAATTTAGATAATTGTCTGAGTTGGTTTTTAGTTAGTTTTGAATTTTTTAATGGTGGGTAAGTTTAGGGTTGATTATAGCAACATTCGTGGGCTTAGGAAAAATTTCTATGCTGCGTATGTCTATACTGTACAAAACAGGCCAGCTGTTTTGGCACTGAGTGAAACTCAGATAGGTGAAAATTCCGATCATTCGGCATTTAATTTATTTTGGTATACTCTGGTGCCATTATTCTTTCCCCATCATGGTCTTGCTGTATACATAAGAAATGATGTTGCGTACCACCTTCAACCACAATATGGTTTGTGTTCTAACACAAACTTTAATTTCATGTGGTTAAAATTTAAGGTAAAAAAGTACATCATTCACACTTGTTTCGTTTATCGAAGCCCTAATTTGGACAGAAATTCAACTTCTAACGAGTTTGATGCTCTGTCCGACTCCATTCAAAGAATTGTTGCCCATTATCCTCACACTGAAATCGTCATTGCGGGCGATTTCAATGTACACAATTCTAGTTGGCTTCGCTTTTCTGGCCAGACAACACCCGAAGGAAGGTATGTTGAGCTCTTTGCTGAGTTAAACCACCTGACTCAGCTTGTTGACGAGCAAACTCGAATCCCTGATGTTGCAGGTCAATCCGCCAACACACTTGACTTGTTTCTTACCTCTGACCCTGATAAATACACTGTTAGTGTATTATCGCCTCTAGGCACATCAGACCATTGTGTCGTATCTGCTAATTTCTCATGCCAAGAAAGCTCAGTTAAAGAGAAAGTACCAACGAGAACCGTTTGGCAATACGAGAAAGCCAACTGGGACGGTCTCAACGGTTTCTTCAGTAACTTTAACTGGTCACTGTGCTTCCTCGATAGTGACGTAGATGCCAGTGCAGATATGATAACAAACTTAATTCTTTGTGGAATGAGAAATTTTATCCCGAATAGGGTAAAATCTATCAAACCCAAAGAAAACTCATGGTTTGATTCGAGCTGTAAAGAGGTTATTAGGGTCAGAGAAGTAAGTTTCCGTTGTTACAAAGCCAACCCTACTGAGGAAAACCGGAAGAAGTTTCAACAAGCCAGGAAGACCTGTAACGCTCATATTCGACGAACCAAATTTTTGCATGACCAAAAATTAAGGCAAAAAATACTACAATGTCCCAATAGTAGTAAAAATTTTTGGTCATTTGTAAAAAATATTCGAAACACTACTTCGTCTTCCGTTCCAACACTCGTCTTCAACGACACACCTGCTGTCAGCTCGCAAGATAAAGCCAATTTGCTTGCAGCACAGTTTGCTGTTAATTCGACGCTGCCAACAAGTGATAGAACTCCGCCTGTACTTGATAGCGTAAACGATTCTATGGGTCAAATCTTCTTTCGCACTCGTGCAGTTGCTAGAGTTCTAAGAGACCTCGACATACACAAATCCGCTGGCCTGGATAGTATCCCTCCCATTGTTCTGAAGAGGTGTTCTTCAACGCTGACAAAACCACTGCGTAAGCTTTTCCATCTGTCCTATTCTACTGGTCTCTTTCCGAGTGGATGGAAAACAGCATTTGTCCAGCCTGTCCCTAAAAAAGGCGTATCTTCTTCACCCTCAAACTATCGGCCAATTGCATTAACGTCCCTTCTTTCCAAGGTCATGGAAACGCTGATTAATTTTCAGCTCAAGAAATATCTTGAAGAACGAAAGCTTCTTAATGACCGGCAGTACGGCTTTCGTAGCAATAGGTCCACTGGTGATCTGATGGTATATCTCACCAAACAGTGGAACAAATCTTTACATCGATTTGGAGAAAGTAAGATTATTGCGCTTGATATTTCTAAATCGTTTGATAGAGTTTTGCACCAAGCTCTCTTATCGAAAATGCGCGCATTTGGTATTGATGAATCTCTTCTTCGTTGGATTAGAAACTACCTTTCGGACCGATCAATACAAGTTGTACTGGACGGTTTCAAGTCTGAAATTCACAAAATAAATGCTGGTGTGCCCCAGGGCTCCGTTTTGTCTCCGACTCTCTTCCTTATATTCATAAATGTTCTTTTGTCTGAAACTTCTAATCCATTAAACTGTTTCGCTGACGATAGCACCCTCAGCTTCTCATATTCGTTTTCAGATTCACATCCATGTCCTTCGGATGTGGAACTAGAACGGCAGCGTATGATTAGCTCATTAAATTCTGATCTCGACAGCATTGTCCAATGGGGAATCAAAAACCGCGTAGAATTTAATGCTTAAAAAACTCAGTGCTGTCTACTGTCGTCAAAACGAAACACACCCCCCATGCCGCTATCCATGAGCGGTACTTGTATTGAGGAAACCGAAAAGCTTTCAGTCCTCAGTATGTGTATCACAGACCACCTTCTGTGGAATGAACACATATTCGACGTCGCCAAAAATGCTGCTAAGTGCTTTGGTTTTCTTCGGCGATGCAAGAAATTTTTCTCCCCTTCTGATCTGGCTGTAATCTATAAAGCATTTATCCGTCCGAACTTTGAGTACAATTCTGAGTCTGTTAGATAGGATTCAAAAAAGAGCTTTGAAAATGATAGGTGACAGAAATATAATAGAAACATTTGCATCCTTCGACCACCGCCGCAATGTTTCATGTCTAACATTATTTTACCGTTACTTTTATAAACATTGTTCTAGTGAAATAGCCAGCTGCATTTCTCCCTTAAAACGATTCAACCGTAATACTCGTATTTCTAGGAATGCACATTAGTTTACCCTCGAGCCAAATTTCGGACGCACTGTCAAGTATAGAGATTCTTTTTTTAGCCGCACTACTCGAGTGTGGAATGCTTTACACGGCTCTATCTTTCCCGACCATTTTAATATTCAGAGGTTCAAAACCAATGTGCATCGGTATCTCCTCTTAAATCCTACCCTATTTTCCCAACGCTCGCACTGTGTTTAAACATTTTAAGGGCAGCCAAAATCCATTTAGTGCGCGCTCAACTAAAAAAAAAAAACAAAAAAAAAGGTCTATATGGAATTGAATCCGACTTCAAGTCTGATTCAATTCTCCATGTAAAAGAAGTATGTGCTGGTGAAAATTTGACTTTGAAGTTTTCTTTATTTGCCGTTGAAAGAACAAAATGGACGAAAATTATAATTTATTTGCTATTCATTTTTTTAAGAAAAAATAAGTTAGAGAATGAACCACACCATTCCCTAAAACCCTTAAAAGAAATGTATAACCGCAAATTAAAGGACGAAAAAGAAAACTCAAAAAAATTTTAAATCCTTCGATTTTGATTTTTTTTTAATTTTTCACTTTCCATAAATACTTTTGGATTCGCCGTCTTTTCGTTTATGTTTTCGGTATTGATGTATAGACATTTTTCGTTCCGCTTCAGCTGCGTACTAGGCTATAACTCGAAAACTAAGGCGAATTTGAGAATTTACCTGATAACAATTTTCGTAGAAAATTAGATTTTCTATAATAATTGACAGTTTAAAAAAATTTATAAAAACTTAAACAGAAAAATGTAACAAAAACCAACTAAAAAAATCAGAAAATCATTGATTTTTAAATTTTTTACTAAAATGCTCATTACTTTTGTTTAGCTAACGATAGTGGGCAAGACATGTACAAATGAAAAAGGAAGAGCCTCAAACCTATAATATGACGCATATAATTTTGTTTTAGCAAAATTGGCGAAAATATACCTACACATTTAAAAATAACAATTTGTTTGTTATTTTTGCTCGTTAGACTCTTTTTTACCTGCAAAGCATTGGTATGGCACTATATGCCAAGTTTTCTATTCTTGAATTAATTGTATGTCGATATTTCGATCAAACATATCATTACGATTATGAAGAATTCGAAAACAGAGTGATGGCAATTGTATCTGCCCGTCTGTCTATTTGTATGCACCAAGGCCAACAGACTGAACGATGGGTCGATTTTGTTGAAGCGAACAAACAGAACTAAGCGAAAGCGATGAACCAAGATGTATCTTTGAACTCTTTTATTTGTGAGATACATACTTCTATCTATGCAAGGCGTCACTTCTAATTTAACCGCCATCCATTACGCATCTCAATCTCAATTAAACTTATTCTTTTAACTCAAATACTTTTTCATTGTTTAACATTAATACTTTATTATATTCAATAAATACAATAACTATAACTTTGTGTCTTGCGTTTTTGCTAACAGATTTATGTATATAAAAATATATTGCATTTTCTGTTTTTTTTGTTGACCACAAACCTGTCACCGAAAACGTGGAAAGAAAACTGTTGTATGGCAGTTACCGTTGTTTTTCGTCCAAAAAAATGCAATATCTATATATATAAAAGAGAAATGTCGTCCGTGTGTGCGCCCATAACTCGAGAACGGATGGTTTGATTTTCACGATTTTGGGCTTGATGAATTCGTATTGACCCAAGGAAGGACATAGGACACTGAAAAAAATCCTGAAAAATGTCCAGGAAAGTTTGAAATCAGGGATCATCCTCTTTTTAGTGCATATCTCGATAACGGTTATTTTCACCATTTAGGGCTTGATAAATTAGTATTGGCTCAAGAAAGGTCGTAAGATACTGCAGAAAAATTTCCAGAAAAATTTGAATTCCGGGAACATACTGTTTTTAGTGCATAACTCGAGAACGGTTATTTTGATGTTCCCGATTTAGGGCTTGATAAATTAGTATTGACCCTGGGAAGGGCATAAAGGACATCGGAGGAAAATCACAAAAAAATTTCAGGAAAATTGGTAATCCTGGAACATCGTTTGATTTTCAAGATTTTGAGATTGATGAATTCGTGTTGGCCTAAGGAACGAATATTAGGTGTCCTTTTCGTTTAAAATTTTCAAATTGAATTGTATTTGCTATTGCGTGCGGGCAAATAAAATTAAATTTAATTAATATTTTTTTAAATTTTCATTGTGCAATGGCTCACACACGTGCATTGAAAGCCCTAAATCGTACGTTGAAAGATTTACGAAATGATAAACGCCGTTTCGGTGGTGCAATGATTTTACTGTCAGGCGATTTTCGTCAAACTCTGCCTGTCATTCCAAGATCAACTCCGGCAGATGAATTGAACGCTTACCTGAAATCATCGGCCTTATGGCAATACGTGAAAAAATTGCAATTGAAAACAAACATGCGAGACGCTTTACGAATGACCAGTTCGCTGCAGAGTTCTCCAGGCAATTATTGGCGATGTGTAATTTACAACAACGCCGGAAGAGCTAATCATGTTAAAAATGCAGGGTCATGCTTTTAAAAATAGGGGGTTGTTTTCAAATTCTTAAAAACCACGACAACACCTACAAAATTCAAAACCTGTTAAAGTGAGTCAATAAGATGGCTATTTTGAATTTCAAATTCGTACAAAATGATTAGTAATTGATCCATTAAAAATGGCACCCAACATTTAAATGCTTTATAATTTTTATTTTTCTATTCTGATCAAAGAACAAATTTTAGTGTAATAGTAAAGTTTTAATTTTAATTAGGTATAGCGATTTGTTGCAAATATTTTCAGGTTTGTCTCTGATGTTGACTCGTAAAGCCAGTTAACATTTCAATTGGAAATGGAAATATGATGGTAGAATTTCTCTCTGCTGAAATCGTGGTCAGTGTTTGCAAGTAACGTAACTTTTTAAAATAAAAAAGAATTTAGTATAATTTATGAAAGAATTTAAAAGAATATAATAATATGTACATAGGTACCTGTAGAGCTGAAGGACTTTTGGAAATAATTTCTGCCGCATCCTTAAGTGCTTCTGCTGCATTTTTCTCTCCTTCGGCGGCAACAAATTTTGCTCTAGCTTCCCGGTTAGCTTCTGCTTCGGCTGCCATGGCTCTTTGTAACGCTATCGGTAGTCGAACGTCTTTTCTACAAAATTACAAAATAGGTACATCCGTTTATATTTTTGCATATAGACATCACTTATTTTCTGGGTTGAAAAACTAAGCAAGCGAATGCAATTTCTTTCCGCAATACCTCTTAGGGCCAGTTTGTTCACAGCCGATCATCTTTAATCCATGATCAGTGGAGCTGGGAAATCCTCAAATGTTTTAGTTGATCAAATTTTGTTTCAAAAATTCAAAGTATGAGTTGCTAATCATAGATTTCACTAATCAGCCAATTTTGGTTGATTAGCGTTAGTTAATTAAAGACTATGAAAGTCACATACTAAATTTAACCCACTGTGAACAAACTGGCCCTTATTTAAAAACTGAGAAATTTAGCTGAATAATTATCTTTATATTTCTGAGATTGTTGAGATTTCTGAGATCTCAGAAATATAAAATAGCCGAAAAGGATTTGATATCAAAGCTGTTAAGCTATATAATTTTACAAAATTATTTACATTTCCACTCTTTCAACTTTAACACCCCAAGGATCAGTTGCTTCGTCTAAAATTGTTTGCATCATATGCGATAAATCATCCTTTTCTGCTAGCAGCTCGTTTAACATTTTAGTTCCAGCTACATTACGGAGCGTTGTCTGACCTAATAACATTGTCGATTCACGATAATTTGCAACTTGAATAACAGCACTCAATGGATCTTGAAGCCGGAAATATACCACAGCATCGACTTTTATTGTAACGGCATCTTTAGTGAGAATTTCTTGTGGCTCAACATCAAAGGTTGTTGTACGTAAATCAAGAATTGAAATCTCATCAATGCAAGGCAATATAAAAACCACACCAGGTCCTCGGGCTCCTCCTTTTCTTAAACGATGTAAAACAAGAAAATTTTCAAAATAGAAATAAAACAGCTGAAATTCAACCTCAGTCTCCCAAGCCTAAATACAACAGCTCTTTCATATTCAGCTACGATGCGAATGCAAAATAAAAAGGATAACGGAAATGTTAAGATTGCAAAGAGAATGGAGCAAATTGTTGCAGTTATTTCGAAACATTCTGCACTTTCTTCTTCTGCTGAATTAATTATAAGACGATGATATAAACATTAATAATAACGAACAAAAAATTATATTTACATGTTGCAATGTGTTTTTTTGTACTAGGATAACCTGGGCATTGAGACTGAGACATCTCTTCTTCAAATTGAAAATGAGAGCAGCGGGGTTTATAAAGTTTTATTTTATTTTATTTGATTAATCTAGCTCAGTAATAGCAGGAGAATATGACTTCTGTTTATAAAACAGTTTTTAAAATTTTCCGAAATCATTTTTAAGGCTCTCCCAAACCAACGCGGTACATTCGCTATGCAGGACGAATCATTCACAATTACCTATAACAAAACTGACAAGTAAACAATGCTAAGGAACAACAAAAACTGTCGTCGACGAATATTCCGCGCCGCCTTCATGTTAGTTTGGGAGAGACTTTAGGCGTGTTTTTTTTAAGGCACAAGAAATAGACACAATCTCCAATGAGACTTTAGTAAGAAACTCCCCTTATAGTTAGAAATCAACAATTTGTGGGGCTTAACTTTGAGCTTAAACGGGCGTTGTTGTTCTTATTAAACATTTTAGTAGTATGCCAGATTAAATTTGCGGGGCCCCTGTCTTAGGTTGTCCATGTGGGTACCTTACAAAACGAGGACCTTTTCCTCTGAAAGCTACAAAAAAGAGAACATTCAGAGTCAAAATAGAGAACAAAAAAGAGAACATAACAAGATAAAAAAATACAAAATATGAATAGCTTATACAAAATAAAATGTTATAAAATATTAAAACAAAATATGTACATTCATGTACCGTGCCAGTCAAGTGTCCTAATTTCTAAGAATCATACAAACATTAGTAGATGTATTGGTAAACAAAATACAACTAAAATGTAAAATACAAAATAGAGTTCAGTGGTTAAGAAATGTGGTCTATTCGTTTTGAAAAGGGGCTAGAGTTGCCTTTATCATCCTTAATACGGTCCTGATATTTTTTCCTTTTGTACACCGTATTCCACCGTATTAAAAAAAATAAGAGAACAAAAAGATCCATAAAGAAAAATATAGTGTAAAAAAGATTAGCTTGAAAAGAGAGAACATGTTCTCTTTTAAAGAGATTTTCTCAATTGAAAAATTAAATTTTGCTATCGGATTTTTAAAGAGCCAAATAACTTTATTCTTCCAGTAAATAGGTGACTCTTATTGACTATTGAAAAATCGGCCTTAAGTTGTGAAAAATAAAGTTTTCATTTTAAAGAAAGTTTTTTAAAATTTTTCATTTACAAAATTGTGCCATCAATTTTTTTTTTTAATTAATTTTAATCGCTTTATAATTAGCATGTAATTAAAGTGGTCGTTATTTAAAAAAAATTCGATAGGTTAAATACTTAAATCGAAAACCTCTCCCAAACCAACGGAAAACATTAGGCGTGGTGGAGAAACATTTGCCGTTGGTGTGGGCGCTCTCATTTTTCACATGTAAATAAATGTTCACATGCGAATGTTTCTCTGCCTCGTTGGTGTGGGCAGTCTTATTTATCACCATGTTAATTCATTTTGACCGACGACGTTTATCCGCCGCTCCCGATATTTCACGTTGGTTTGGGAGAGCCTTTTTTCATTAGAGCCGAAATGAGGTTATTTCGAAAATTACCAAAAAAGTTTTTTTCATTATCAAATTTGCTTATTTCGTTTTAAAGGCTTAACTACATAGGCCTACTTTTGTACAAAAGTACAAAAGTGAGAAATAAATATCTATTTTGAAGACACTTGTTTGCAAAAAAAACAATGGAAAATGGTGCATGGTGGTTTAATTAATGTGTCAGAACAATGTTCGTATGTTGTTTTGCAAGCATGTTTCTTTAGCGAGCATTTTAATTTCTCACTTTTGTACTCTTGTACAAAAGTAGGTCTATGTAGTTTAGGCTTAAATCTCATTTCATTTTGAATTTGGAATGGCAGTTAAACGTTTATTTTTGTTATTTTCTCTTTCTGTTCTATGTTGTAGAGTATAGTGTATTGATATTTTCAAAAAAACGCTTTTTAGAGTTTTTCCCGTTGGATTTCGTGCAAATTTGGTTGAAATTAGCTCATTTTAAAACGAGAATTTGTATGGGAAATGAGGTAATTTCGGAACTCATTTGGAAATTTGCAACGAAATGAGCTCATTTGGCCAAGTGAAAACGTAATATAATTTCGTGCAAATTTGGTTTAAATTAGCTCATTTAGAAACGAGAATTTGTATGGGAAATGAGGTAATTTCATCCCATTTGTAAATTTGCAACGAAATTACCTCATTTTTATCCCAGTGAAAACGTAGTATAAATGCACTCCCGTTTATGACCATGTTAATAAATTTTGAAAGGCTAATGATTCTCCAAGGAGTTGGTGTGGGCACTCTTCTTTATCACCATGTACATACATACATTTTGACTGGCGAATGTTTCTCCACCACACCGAATGTTTCGCGTTAGTTTGAGTGAGCCTTTAAGGCTCTCCCAAACCAATGCGATACATTCGTTGCGGCGAAGAAACAATCGTCAGTCAAAATTAATTCGTATGTTTCTCCGCGTTGGTGTGGGCACTCTCATATATCACCATGTAAATAAATTTTGACATGCGAATGTTTCTTCGCCGCAACGATTGTTCCGCATTGGTTGGGAGAGCCTTTATCCGGATTTTCCCCCGCTGCATGAATACCCTTTTTTAATGAAAAACATTTGTAATTACTAATTATTTTTGCTTATTGAACGCTCTCTAAAAACCAATAGGGAACATTAGACATGATCACGAAATTTTGCGTGTCAAAATGAGTTTACTATGGCGATAAATCAAGGTACCCACACTGAACCGATGCGATTTACCATATGAACACGAATACCAACGATTAAAACGTTGCCAACACCGAACAGACCTATTTTCAAAGTGAACAGAATCCATAGAGATAGTTTGGTTTCACTTTTATTTTGACGTATAGTTGACAAATACTTATCAATTTTTTTGTTTTGCATTTGCGTTTTTCTATTTGTATAAAACAAAAAAACAATTTTAACTATGAGCGCCGAGGTATCTACAAATAGTGAAGATTGGTCAATTTCTTGCATTTCGGACGGCGAAGACTTTGCTCCGTCTGCCGAAGAACTCGAGACTTATTACCTTGCTCTAGAAAATGGTAATATTCCAGAATTGCAATGGCAATGTCCAGGCAGACGTGCTCCTTCACCGATAAACAACAAGGAAGAACCAAAAGTTAGCGAAACTATAGAAAAGGAAGCGTATGTTATTTATTTTTAATATTCCTTACTTTGTATTCATATATTTGAAATTTACAATAGGCCGGCTAAAAATGATTTCGACTTTATGGATGATGTTGCTTTACCACAAATGCGAGTACGAAGTCAAAATTCAACGCCGAAATCTGCCAAAAAGAAAACAGCTAATTTCGCTGGCGTTATAGAATCCCTGAAGAAGCAAATGTTATCACAAAACAAGGAGGGCTCGTGAGATTTGTTAGCTCCTCCTGTTTCACGCAAGAACGTTTCGGATACATGATTAGAGCTAAACTTAAGATAAATATTAATGAAATTGTTAGTATGTACCTATATTGGTTAAATAAGATCGTTTTAATTAATATCAATTTTTTAGATTAATAAAATTAATTTGAATGAACATAAATAGCAAGTATGTATACACGCTGCACCGTAAAGAATGGATAACCCTGGAATGCCTTATAGTTACGGTGACCATCCGTCCCGGGTGTCCCTGTTTTTATTTAAGAAACCCGGGACGTACAAGTGTCCCGTATTTAGTTATATGTCCCATGTTTGCACATTTTCTGATGTTTGTTTTTATTGTTTGATAGTAAGACAAATGGAGACTGAACAAGTCTAAATAAAATTAATTAACCAAAAGAAATAAAGAAACTATTGTGTTTCGCCCAAGGTATATAAAAGAAATAAGGAATTATCTTTAAATTTTATTTATCTTGTACGAATATTTAAATCAGTGGGAACGATCTTTTAAAGAACTTGAAATATTAAGTTGAGTAATTCTTACGGCCAATTTTTTTCACAAAAGTACTAAGCCAGCCTAGTACCCAGTCTGGCTAGACCTGGACAGAAATAGAAGAATGTTTGGGTATTGTGAACCAAAACCGAAGCGAAACATGAATGACTGAGTTGTTTTTTTTTTCTTAAGTTTAGAAACTATTAGAAAATGGACTGAAAACAAAAAGATAGTAGGTATAAAAATGGATTAATATTTTTACGCATTTATCAGAAAAAAAAATATTTGTAAAAGTGTTAAGGACAAATATGTTGTACGTTGTAAGCTTGGCTTAATCTGCATTACGAAATGTTATGTTTTTGTAGTTTTAAATAATGAAGCTTTACAAAATGTTCATTTAATAAGTTAAAGACTTATTTGTTAACAGAAGACGGAATTATTTTATTAATGAAATAAATGTTAAGTTTTAAGTTCCTTTAATTTTAAGAGTTTCTTTTCGTTTGCTTTTCTGTTATTTTTTCTCTCTTTGTATACGTATGTATGTAGATATGTATCAAAATAAAATTTAAGGAAAAGACTAATATTTTTGTTTTATGTTTTTAAAATTTTCACTTTGTGTCCCGGGTTTTGATCCCAGAAACATTGTCACCGTACTCATAGTAGACTTTATGGCCGTCCTAAAAATTGATAAAAAAAGTTCTATCCCTACCACAAGAAAAGATGTGCTTCACTTTACGTTTTTGAATACCACGACTACAAGTGAATGAATTCCACCGTGTTTTTATATACATAAGTAGAAGAAAATTATCGCCGTGTTTTTGTAATACTCATTAATTAATTAATTGTTGGACTTCTTAGAGAAATAAATTATTTGACTTTGATTTTCAATGCAAAATGTGAAAAAAAAATTATTTTTGAAAAAGTTAAATCATCTCTGGTATACAAAAAATGCATGTTGACATTTTAAGTGATGTTGCATTCTAGAAGCTTGGAAGTTAAAAGCTTGGATTTATCATTAGGACAACATCATAAAAACAGCCAATTAATCAAAAATCTACCATGTTCAATGTATATATTATTTTCAAGTTTACTGTGCTAATTTTGAAAACTTGTTTTTTTTTTTTAATTTACTCTAGTATTGCAGATGTTTACCAATAACTATTGACTCTTTATACAATTATAAGTTATACCATTTTTAAATTCACATTTAACGCAATAGTTGGCCACTTAGGTATTCATGCATTTTTTCATACCAGAGATGATTGAACTTTTTTTTTTAATTATTTTCCTTCACATTTTGCATTGAAAATCAAAGTTTAATGTTTATTTTTTTTTTCTCTAAGATGTCCTACAGTTATTATAATTTTTCACAAATAATATAAAATATTTCTACGAAAAAATTCATTCACTTGTAGTCGTGGTATTCAAAAACGTAAAGTAAGGCAAAAAATAATGCACTGAACAAAAAAAAATGCACATATCTTTTCTTGTGGTTGCGATCGATTTTTTTATCAGTTTTCAGGACGGTCATAAAGTCTGCTATGAGGCATTGCATGGTTATCCATTCTTTACGGGGCACCCTGTATATGTAGGTAGATCTTTATAAATACAAAAAAAAAATGAAGTCAAGTCCCAAAAAAAAGCTCTCGTCAATACAACTATTGTCAAGTTATTCGGGGCTAGTGATACTAATGATGTTTTCCTTTGGACGTCCGGTAGCGTCCAGAAGCGTCCGGCATTATGCTGTTTTCCTTTGGTTTCACTCAAGGTTTCACTCATTCTGAAATCCAATGGAACAGTCCAAGATGCATTATGCATTAACCATTACGCATGGGGGGTGGGTCTATACCAAAACACTTGTGAACAAAATATTTAAAAAACCACGAGAACCAAGAATCAAGAGTCTATAAAAACACTTTGTATGAGTGTAAGACCTCTGAGATCTCAATTACCAGAAATTGCATTTGAATTCTTACATAGGTATTGAAAAACGAATTCGATTTAAAACTGTAGGTTGAGGACCTTATTGTGGATCACAAGACTGAGGTCCATTTTCTTAAATCACGTGTCTTGGCTATAGAAATATCGTACTGCGACGTTCGAATAAAGCATAATCTCAATTCTACAAATTTTTAGGAATTTGTGTACATAGTTAAATGAGCCGTAAATGGTCATAGCCTAAGCCGACAACAAATTTTGGGAGTGGATGCATAACCAAAATCTGAGTATGTAGGTTTAAAGGGGCATATTTTGTGATATCTAAATCAAAAGTCTGGCAGGTTTCTTTCTCAGGTTTTGGCGATGACAAGGAGTTGAAAATAGCGATTTTCCAAATTTCGTATCAGGGGAATTATCACTTCAATTATTTTATTTTTAAATACATGATGGTGCTTTGTCGTCTTTCCAAGTCCACACACTTTAGTCTTGGTGATCCGACTGATAGAACTCAAGATATAAGCATTTTACGGGAACCTAATCCGTTTTTTTTTGGAGATTTATTAAACGCAAAAAACCAACAAAACAAAGTCTCAAAAAAAAAGATGATTAAGGTGCGCTTAAAAAGCTTATATATTAAGTTCTATTAGTCGGATCACCAAGATTATGGTGCTCGGACTCAGGGAAAATCGCAAAGTATAATGATTTGTATTTAAAAAAATATTATAGTTCAAAGGTTGAGAAAAAAAAAAATGTTCTCTATATGACAAAATATGCCCCTTTAATCACTCATACTTGCTGTCGGCTCTTGTAGATTCCCGAAATATTTCTTGCGACTCGCTGGTCATAATAATCTTAGAAGGTTTTATAAGGTCTGTTTAATGAATCTGTTCGGAACAGAAAAGATCAGAAAAGTACAAGATGTGTTTTCCATGAGTAAAAACCTTGCATTAAACTGTTCTACCTTCTGTCACTTTGTGTTCCATGCAGTTTTTCAGAACAGATTAGAACAACATTTTCTGCACCTTCCTTTTAATATACCTAACTACTTAAATTATTCCAACCAAATTAAATTCAATTTTTCACAGCTGATCGGAAACTGTCAACCACATGCACAAAATGTGCTGCACTTTTTTGTTCTAACAAGTTTTACTGTTCTGTCCTGTTCTAATCTAGATATTTTCATTTGTTGTTCTGTTTTTTTAATGACAAATAAAATAAAATTAAATGATTAATTAAAGTACAACATTTTTGAATTGATTTATATTCATTTACTCCACTTAAAACAGAAGTAATTTTAATGATTCAATATTTAAATTTCTTCAACTTCATTAGTACAAAATTTTAACAACTTCTTTCTATTCAGATTCATTGAACCAGGCACTTTTCAAAGCTCCATCTTTTGAGCCGAAAAAATTGTTCTTCTGTCCCAAATTTATTGAGATATGGAGTATTTTTCTTTTTTTTTCAATTCTCCACCTTCTGGGCTTTCTGTTCATATTGATTCATATGTGAACAAATTAACCTAATTTGCGGCACTAAATTGAGCCGCAATATATTTTGCTTACTTCTTACAGGGTGTCCCACAGTCACCGCCCCATATAAAAACCATGGTTTCCTAACGTCATTTTAAGTCGAAAAACTTGAGATAATTTTCTTGTTTTCTCTTCCTTTGCGACTTATAACGGTTTTTAAGATTTTTGATCTTGTTTCTTTTTACCTTAATTTAACTTTGCGAAGCTGCAATCGATTCTTGATTTTTTTGTTTGGTCTTGATTAAATACTTGATTAAACCGAAAAATGGAAGGTAGAAGAAATTTATTTCAAGTAAATGGAACGAAACACCAGGTTAAATTTGTAGTTTTAAGGTATTAATTAAAAAAAACAAAAACAGTTTTTCTATTGTTATTGTTTATATTCTTCTTGTTTTGAGGTATTGGTGAAGCGCAGTTTGATATATCATTACAAACAAAAAAAAAATCATTTGAAAGTTTTAAATATTTTTATTGTATGTAGTTATAAGTTTTTACATAATAATATATCTTTGTCTTCCAGTTTTCAAGTAAGAATTTAATATCCGGTATATATGCATTTTTCGGCTTTATTTTTGTTTGTGGTTTTAAAATCCATATATGTATTTTTTTAGTTTACTTTTTAAGCAATAATTTTTTGTCTATGTTTATATATTTCAAAATTGTTTTTCTTATGTATTATTATATTATTTTTTATTATTTTAATAATTCTTAAACATAAATTAATTTTTTTTCGATCTCGCTTTAAACTTAACAACAAATAAATACACAATTAGACATAGATTTATATTTTTTGTTTGTTCTTAATTTTTGTTTGTGATAATGATAACATAACATAAAAAGAGGATTGAAAGGAAACATACATATATATTAAAGTAACGTGTTTTTTTATTTGATCTACCATTATATATGCACATATTTATATACACACATTTTGTATGTACGTATATAAGTACGCATACATAATGTAAATTTATATATTATATTTGTATCCATACGTTATCATTTGAATTTTGTTTAATTGTTACTTTTGTTTGTATGTGTTTGTGGTTTCTTTTTTTCATAAATTTAAATGGTGTATATTTTTTCTTTGCTGTTTTTCACTTTCTTCTTTTTTCATTTTTGTTTTTAATTGGAAGCAGTTGTGGCTTTTAAAAGCCCACGATCATTCCGAGTTGGATTTACCGCATGTTTGCATGCTTCCATTGCCGCACTTGAGGTAACATTAACGTTAATATTAAGGTTATTGTTTAGAGGTGATGGGGACGTTGCTGATGAGTTTAAATTGACTTCTAATGGACAATTTGATGTGCTTATGTTGTTACTGCTTTGATTAATATACTGATTATTAATTGATAAATTACTGACAGGCCGGTTCTGCAACTAGAAACAAATACATAATTATTATTCAAAAAAGAACACAATTGAACATACCTGCATTCGTGTCGTCACTGAGTGGTAGCAGGGACCACACAATCTTACATCACTAAAAAGTTTCTCATCGGGAAGGGGTGCCCAGAATTCTGAACAATCATTACAAAAAATCTGTCCGCATGAACTTTAAATAAAATAAACATACAGACATTGGAATTAATTCATATTTTTTGTTTACAAAAAAAACATAAATCAAAAATGAACAGCTACACATTTAATAAGGATTTTGTTTTAGAAATATTACAAGGAAATCAAGTATCACACCGGCAATGATGTTTCCGTCGTCCCAGCCAAAACTCGGTTTGACAGCTGGTGCAACGAGATACAGCATGATCAGGAACCCAAAGTACACTACTAATCGGCTGTATAGAACTGGCACACGAGGAGGCCCCACTGCGGTCTTCTACAGCCTCCCACGAACACACTGACAGGTTTTCACCGTTGTCAAGTACAGAACACTAAAATAAAATAAACACAAAATGGCATTTTTGGGTATTTAATAAGCATTTTTAACAAACAAAAATATAATACACTCACTCCCACTCTAAGAAAAAAGAAGTTTGCTATTGGCAAAGACACATACTTATTGTGAATGTTATTAGTTTTTATGCATGCAAAAAGCGGCGTTAATAATAGAAAAAAAAACAAGTTTTGTTAAGGTAGTTTTGTTATTCAGTTATCAATTTTTCTTTGTACATTTTACAAAATTTCATTACTAAAATTAGTAAAGTCCCGGTGATGAGGTGGTTTACTAAAGATATCCACAGTACACAATATCTAAGGTATTATCAGGCATAGCTTGTGCAAGTACACAGTAAACAAAAACTAATTTGTGCTGATTGTTTGACATTCAATTTTTGTTTACTATTGATTTTGACAACATGCGCAGAACTGACCAAAAATGAACACGCCAGTGATGTCACCTGTAATATATGTATCTTGAAAGATATTTACATCCAAGATACATATATTACAGGTAATATCATTAGTGCCTGTCCACATTGGATTTTTAATGCTTGGTGTTAACATGTTCGTTGTCCATCCCTATCTCCAACCCTTGAAATCTATCTATATTTCACTCACACAATAAAAAATCTAGCATGTTGAATCCGAGAATGTTGTTTGAATATTGGCGCATCGGTGCAATTTGGTTGGAATCTACCCATCTCTTTTTCACTCACATAAAATCTACCTCTCTCACAGGTTGCACCTAGCATTAAAAATCCAATATGGACAGTCACTTAGCTTGTTCATTTTTGTTCAGTTCATGTTGTCAAAATGGGATCATGACGTTATCTAGAATGGACAAAATCTAGAAAACAAAAAAAAAATACTCGAATGCAAAAATCTATACATATCTAGAAAAGTCAAAAAAGAATCTAGACAAAATCTAAAATTTTGTTTTATATAGGTAAGCTTTCTTAACTGTTCGAATATTTTAAAATACTGTTGATTATACAGAAAGGTAAAGTAAAAGACTTTTTTCTATTTTTAGTGTACACTGTACCTATGTACATAATGTACGAGTTTTTTATATTTATTCAAACAAATGATGATTTAACCAATTGAAAAAGAAAAAAAAAACAACACTTCAGACGAAAAATAAACAATTCTAGACAGAAATAACAGCGTATGTACCTACATCGACTGTGCCGAGTGTTAAAGTAATAATAACAGTAAAATGGCAAGTTTTAAGTAATGTTTTTGGATACGTTTAAACAAATGACACTGGCAATGCAAATCTATCTTTTCACAATACAGACATTGCTCTTCAACATACATACATATGTGATAATTGGAGAAAAAGAAGAATAGTTTAAAGTAATGTTTTAATTCTTAGTGTAATAGAAACACACATATGTATTTCCAAAATAAACGAAAGTGAAATACGCAAAATAAAAATGTATTTCTTTGAAAAATTCTGATTCCTAGGAGTTATTGGGTTTATTGATGGCTTCTTTCTGTTTTCTTTCGTTTAAACTTGTTTAGCGATTATTGACCGACAAGCGCAATAGGGCCCATTGTCTCAAAAATGAATGGTTTATCGAGATCTTTCACGATTGGGTAATTTTTAAAATATAATAACGGTCATTTTAATCAATTTTTGTCTTTCATGATTTTGGTTTTTTAAATTTCGTGGTAGACCCTGTCAAAATCAATAGTCAAATAAATGTAATTTCAAACAATCACCACAAATTTGTTTTTGTTTACTTCAAAATCACAAAGGCAGTCATTTTTAAATTTCGGACAACCCTGCGCAGTATAATAGCTTATATATATGTTCGGTGATCGACATCTACATATTTATGTATGTTTAAATAAAAACTCAAGGGAAAAACTTTCGGTATTTTATTTAGTTCATGTTAAACGGAAGGGGATAAATAGTCATCCTTATCGCCAATTTTATGGGCAGATTTCTCCTTTGGATTTGGCATCCATGTATTAATTTAATTTTTTGTATAGGGGAAATTTAATATCCTGGCGATTATTTTGGTATATCCACATACATTTAAAATGGTCGAATTTCGGCCAAAATACAAATTGTGGAATTTCAAAAATGAAACTTGATGTTCCGAATTTCGGTCTGTTCCGTTTGTTGATCAAATTATATTTAGTTTGTTCTGCTTTGTGAATCGATGAAATTTGTTTTTTTTTTTTGTTTGCAAAATATTGAAGTTTCGTCAATAATTTGTATTATTTGTGGACCAAACCAAGGCAATATCCAACTATTTTGAATGTCCCTTGGGAGTTAACTGCAGCCAAGATTCAAATAACTGCTGCAAGTTTATGAATTGAAGAAAGACAGCTAAATTTTCATTACTGTTTACTACTTTAGTTACTATTCTGCTATTCATTCTAAGGGAATGTGGATTAACGCCGGCAATGTAGGTAATATGGTGTGGTATTTTCTTATTCAAGTGAAAGGATTCATCCTATACATTTCAGATCCGCATATTAAATATTGCGGTAGAGGTCCGCGGAGCTTGTTAAAAAAAATACAAATAATTTTTTTATTTTCATAAATTGAATATTTTGGGTACCTCCAGTACAACCATTTTTTTTTTTTTGTTTTTCTCGAAAACAGTTAAGTTGAAAAGTTGAAAATTTTCATTTTATAGTAAATCTTCTAAAAAATATAAACATTACTGTGAACCAAAATTTAAAAAAAAAAATAATTTTAGACAGTTTAAATAAAAAATCAATTTTTTTTTTTGTTTTGAAAACGACTTAATCAATATTTTCGAAACTAGGTGTAAGGTAGATATTATTTTATAGAATACTTGAAAAAATCATCTTTCTAAATTAAAAAATAACGGTACCTTCCATACAAATGTTGAAAAACCACTAAGAAAAAAATCGTTTTCTCGAAAACGGCTCCAAGAATTTTGATAAAAAGATGTGCGTTTACTTTCTAAGGTATGGTGAATCTTTTGATGAAAACAAATTTTGCCAATAACGGTTAATAACGGTACCTGCCATAGAATATAGAAATACAAGAGCTCCTTCACAATTCAAATAATTTTGCATATACAAATTTTACAAAAAGGAATTTTCGGATTTTTAAGAACATATTAATTTTTTTTTTTTTTTTGAAAATTCAGTAACTTGAAAACGGACTAATCATTTTTTTTTTGTTCTGTGTAAAATTGTACTTTATTAAATACTAAATGTTGGCATACTAGATTTTATTTTTGAAAATGAGCGAAAAATTTTATATATAAAAAATTAGTTTATAAGAAAACCGCTACAACATATTTATTAAACAAATCAGATGGCATACTTGATTTTGACCTTAGCCATTAAAATAATAAATTTATAGTAATAATTTATTTAAATATAATTTGATTCCTAAGTGGTAATTAAAATAAACGTCCTTTTAAAGATATTTAAATATTTAAGAAATTAAAGAATATTTTCGCTAAAAATAACCACCACAACAATTTCAAAAATAATAAATTAGTTCTAATTAATCACACAAACCAATTTATTGAAACTTCTTAAGATTTTCACATGCACAGTAAACAGCTGTTTAAGTGAATGCAAAATTAGGTTGGGATAATGTAGTTCACCCGATGGATAGTAGAATGGGAAGAGAGCAAAAGGGAATCGAATAGGTGAATCGAAATTGTGGTTCACGTGAATAGCAGAATAGGGGCTGTAAGAATGTATCCGTTCACATGAATAAGAGAACACCACACCGTGTTACCGACGTAAATCCACATTCATTCCAGAATCCAGACAAAAATGTAGTATGCATGAAAAGTACATTTTTCTAGAATTATATGATTTAATTCAGACACCAAGAAGTAATAATGCTCGTGGTTTGATTGAGGTAAAAACACCTAAGCAAATGAAAACTATAGAAATTCTATTTGCAGAGAATTAATGCTGTGATTTCAATTTGTGTCGGTAGCCAACGACTAAAGGACTATTCACACGAGAGCAACTAACGAACGACGAATGAACTAACAAATGGGATTTAAATCATGTACAAAAAAAATGGTAGATATGTATCTAATTTAAATTAATGTTTATATAGTAAAATTTCCATTTTAATTGCTAAAATAAGAGAAATTTGATAAAACAAAATTGGTCGTCACGAATTGCAATTGATGCGTTCAGGAAAGAGAGATATCGGAGGTTTTGCTTCGTCAAAAGCACACTGCAACAAATGAATTGTTTGTGCGCGTCTAACATCAAAATCACTGTTGTTTTTGTTTTCTCCTCATTCGCGACGAATTAAAATAACCTACCATGTGAACAAAATGTCAAATGTCTGAGTCCTGCTGCGTCAAGCGCGTACTTGACGTCCGAATAGAACCTAAGCAGGGCACGCATTTGCTTGACCGGGACGGAGGACGTAAACGAAATATTGTGAAATTTTCCCTTGTTAATGACAAATTATGAGTTTTAACGGGAAATTAGAAGAAGAACTTTAACATTTCGTTGTTTTACATAAACAGCGAACAGCCTTTTTTCTTTATATCTGAACATACCTTACCTTATTCTGAGTTCGGAATAGAATTCGGTACATGAATATTTTACGGAAAAATATATTCTGGTTTCTGCCGTAGAGTTAAATAACATTGCCGATCTTAATAATTATTTTGTATGTATGTTTAGATTTACTCATTTGTCATAAAAATAGTGGAACAGACTAAGTAGTTGATTTACCTATTTACTAAACATTGTTTCATAGAATGTTAAAGAAGATACATAATTGCAAAAGACAGTCAAGCATGGAAAATATAATTGAGATAATGTACATACATATATGTATTTATAAATAAAAATAATAAATATGAAATGTTTGTTTTATAAAATAAGTGGTGTTATTTAACAATTCATAAACATGATGAAATGATATGATAATGATAAATACGGACATTAATAACAAGAAATGAGATAAAAGTCATTTACATACAAAAATATGTATATAAACTGAGTTTATTGTAAAGATAAACAGGAAACAATTTTGCTTGTTTTTACAAAAATCAAATAAGAAATTAACAACAAAAAAAAACTAACCGGCGATATAGATCTACTCCCACAATACATTGCACCATCATCAAAACATCTTCTTTGATTTCTAGACGAATAACAGTAGCAAAGGCTAAATAAATTATTCTCTTGATTCATGATCACATCTACCTTTGTATTTCAAAACGAAACCAGTATATAAAGAAACAAACAAAAAATAGTAAATAAACATAAAGAAAGTTAAATGAATATGAAAGTGCATATTAAAAAAAAAAATATATTTAAAAACAAATAACAATTAAAGGAGAAAGGAATGTAGTTGGGATGAAATGCATTCTTGTGTAGTGTAGACAAGTAAAACTTATTTTACAATGGAAATGCTTCCTAACATATGTGATACTTAGGACAATATTTCCATACTACACCATAGTTACTTTTATTATTTGAAAAAAAAAACACTTTTTTCTCAAACACACACATACCTGTTCGTCGTTAACAACTGGAGCACTGTTGCAGCTGGGACAGGTTTTCTTTAAGAGAGCCATTCGCATTCCGTGTAGTTCTCGAAGTAGTGCATCTTCACGAACCTTTTTTAATTAATTTAAATATTGAATGAATAAGAAGTTAACAATGTTATAAAAACTTACTTTATGCTCGTGAACGATTTGTTGAAGTCTTATATTTTGTTCGCTTAGCGCATGGGATAAGCCATCTGGGCAGGAAATTGCAATTTGTGGCCGTTCTGGCATACCGGGTGGGGTAAGTGGAAGTGAACGCACGCCAGGAGTTGAAAACCTTGAAACGGTAGAGCTGTATTACAAATAAATTAATTGTTAATTATTATTTTACGAAGAATTTCGGATTTTTTGATAGTAGTAAAGTAACTAAAGGATGGGTCATCTATGGGTTTCTTTTACATTCATAGATTATTTTGACACTGACAATAACAGCTGTTTTCCTCCGCGGAACGAAATGCGTGGCTTTAAGCTTAAACAACGTTGAGAAATATTGAAAAGTTATTTCTAAAGTGAGTGCTGTGTGGCCCAAACAGTAAGCTTTTTGAAAAGAAGTTTTGGTCGAAATGAAGCAGCCACCG
Source organism: Melangyna quadrimaculata (assembly GCA_949320155.1). Taxonomy (NCBI): domain Eukaryota; kingdom Metazoa; phylum Arthropoda; class Insecta; order Diptera; family Syrphidae; genus Melangyna; species Melangyna quadrimaculata. Next base: position 93,001,362 of record OX439484.1, read on the forward strand.
CGCGCCTGCAATGTTATGAAAATTGTCGCATCTGGCGATCCATAGACCAAATATGAAAATGATGAAAAATTAAAATATCAGAATTTTTGACTCCTTATTTGTATTCTTGTTATCATAAGAACAACTTATACCACATTTTAAAAATAATTTTAACAACAATCACGCTAACAACAAACTCAAGTAATTTAAAGATTTCGTGTCCCCATATCTCATACAAATTAAACGAAAATCAATCGAAAATTTAATCTCTTTTTAGGCATGAAGCGTGGTGAAAACTGCAACAACAATGCGAAAAATCCGAATTGGCGATTAGTCTTGTATTCTTTTATTGAAGCACCGACAGAAAAACTGTTCCAACTTCGCAAATAATTTAACTTCAATAAATTAATACAGTATGACTGTAATAGAGGTTAGAGGTGGTGCAGAGCCGACACACTTAGACCAACTTATTGGTCCGTTGTTATAATTTAATAAAGACAAATGTAAGAAAAAAACTTACCTTCCATTTGTGTTTTTGCCATTGGTTGTGAACTCTTTTCTCGAGTTCGAGGAGAGCGTTCTTCGGCGTCGATGTGATGTTGATGATGTGGTGTTGTTGACAATGGTTTCACATTTTCCACTTATAGATATCTCGAGTTTCGGATGTTCTGGCAATATAAGAATACTTTCTTCCATTGGGTTTACTGAATTGCTATTAAAACTACAACTACTACTTAACATAGACAAGTTTGGCTTGCTATGAACTTTTGGCAAAATTGCTGCACTAACGACAGGTCTCTTCTATAAAAAAAATATTGAAAATATTTTTCCAAAATTTTTATTTTCAATAAGCTCACCTCCTCTTTTTGGACAGTTCGGTCGGCAGGCTCTACTCCGTTGCCGATTCCTCCGTTTGTTGTACTAAATGGATTTATTTGTGTAGTTGAGTATTTGTCATTTAATGCATTTTTATCAGCAGACTGCAATAAGATTTTGTTTGGTGAGTGTTGCATTTCAGACATTGGCACAAGGGTATCAGTGCTGGTATTGACAGAGCCATGCCAAGCGTTTTGAATGTCATTTGTATCAGTTGTATCTCCAGATGGTGTTAGCAGATTATAGTTGCTGTTGTCTGAAACTTAAATTTTCAAGTTAATAATATTGACTTGTTTAATTTGTCTTGTTTATCGATGCACAATACCACGAATTAAGTTAATGTTCAAAAATTATAAACAGGATTGTAATGAAAAAAAAACGAAAAGAAAAGAAAAATCTCACCTCCCAAGTCGACACTTTGCATTAAATCTGCATTCATGTCAAGTGAATTCTTTGAACCATCGACTGTGTCGTTTATCTCCTCACTATCATTTTCATGCGTCTCCTTTGTTCCATTCTCATTAGAAACTTCAATTCCATTGGTATCAGAAGCGGATGTGATGCTGTCGCCACTTAATCCATTCACATTCAGATTATATTCTTTCGTGATGTCATCAAACATTTTTTGCTCATTTAAAAGTATTTGTTGTGTTTCAGTGCAAAGGTCAGAAGTATTGGATTTTCGTCGCGCGGTTTCAACTATTGTTGATGGGATTGTAGTCTTAAAGTCACCATCGTCATCGTTTTGATTAAGTTCATTTGTTAGATGCTGCAGCCGTTCAGTTGTGTCGTGAATCAGAGTTGCGATAATATCCGGTGAGTCTTCACGGTCGGATAGGACATCGCTGATTGAGTTTGTTTGTGAATTGTTAATTATCATCAAACTGAAATTGTTGAAAGTATTTGCGTCACTTATTCTGCGGATTAAAACTTGATAACTAATTTTTTCTTCAAAATTAAAATCATAAAATAAAGATTGATTCAGAAAAATGATTCGGATACCATGAATAATAAAAAGAGTAACGATCGTAACTTCTATATGACCGTCGTTTTTTACCGAAAATTTACGATGACTTTTTTCTTTGGAAAATAAGTTTTTGTTTGAGTTTTGAGTTTCTCTTAAAGACGAATACTTTTGTTTTAAAATTTTCAATGTTTTTAACTACGTTTATCTTTTAGTACATGTGTTCAGATTTATTATTTTATTGTATTACAGCTAATTTGAAGAATATTTATTTCGTTATTCATTAAGAAAGCTACTCTAAAAAGGCTGTGAAATTGATTTAGAACTTAAATTGAAAAGAAACATCAGAATACCGTTAGCGTACATAAGTATGTATTAAGTTTAATCAAAATGATGAGTCGTTATGATAAAGAGCAAATACACAAACGAATCGATGCAGTAATTATGCGTAATCACTTTCGTCAAACATTCATAAATGCATCAAATGAGCATTACTTTTTGTGCAGTGTTCACTATTGCAAACTTCTATTACATGATCCGCAAATTTCAAACAAAACATTATGATATAAATTCATGGATTATTATAATAAATTGAAACAAAAGAATTCGTGTTTTCAGTTGAAAACACAATTCAAAGCTAATAATTTTACAAGTAAACAAAATTTAGTTCTAAAGTATAAAAGAACAAAGTGTTTCTTTTAAAACCCCCACTGAATAAGATTTTGCCAAAGCGTAATCCGAGTGCAGTAACACAAGCGTTGTGCTTCAGGGCTGATAGAGACTTGGTCATCACATCAGCTGCCATATCTTTGGTACTAACGTGTTTTAAAATTATTTTGCCTTCATCGATTTTTTTTCTTATAAAATGGTGTTTGGCATCAGTGTTTGGTTCTTCCATGATAAGTACTGGTAAGAGCCAAACTTATAGCACTTTGATTGTCACATCTGATTATTGTCGAGTCTGGTGAATTTGGAATGAGCTCTTTCTGCAACATTTTCAACCAAGCTGCTTCTTGAGCTGCAGCTGCTAGTGCCATATATTCTGCTTCGGTGGTTGAGATAGCAACAGTTGGTTGTTTCTTTGAATTCCAAGAAATAGCACCATTGTTAAGCAAGAAAGTATAGCCGGTTACAGAACGTCTTTCAACAGTATCACTTGCCCAGTCAGCATCGCGAAACGCAGACAAATTGTTATCACCACTGGTATAAACTAGTTTCATGTCAGCTGTTCCCTTAAGGTACCGTAGAATATGTTTAACTGCCGTCCAGTGTGGTTTCCCAGGATTTTTATTGTATCGGCTGACCATACCCACAGCAAAGCTGATATCGGGACGAGAAACTTGAGCCGCAAACATTATACTACCAACAGCTTGTTGGTTAGGCACATCAGTCATTTCTTCGCGTTCAGTTTCGCTTTGGACACTTCTCTTTCGTCAGTTTTTGATTAGGATCTAAGGGCGTCTTCACTGGATTACAATCCATCATATTGAAACGATTAAGAATTTCATTAATCATTAATCATTAATCATTCCCTTCTTGCGATCTCTTTTGATTTGAATGCCCAAAACAAAACGTGCTTCACCGATGTCCTTCATTTTGCAATTCGATTTTAAGTTGTTCTTTAATTCCAACTTTTGATTTTCGTCATTTGGTAAAATTAGGAGATCATCTACGTAAACTGCTACGTATAACATTTTATCTCCAGATATTTTATAATATACGCGAGAATCAACTTTCGATTTTGACAGAATATAATTTATTTGAAAACACAATTCAAAGCTAATAATTTTATAAGTAAACAAAATTTAATTCTAAAGTAAAAAAGAACAAAGTGTTTCTTTTAAAACATTATTATGCATGTTTGTTTTCAGATTATCAGACAGAAACGACAATAATATCGCCTTATATTTATGCATGCATATCAATTAAAATTTTCTCACCTAGGTTCAACAGTCATATTGGGATCACTTGATCTACGAGAAATCCCATTTTGATTGATCCCAGCTGTAATAAGATCACCATAAGATCTTGTCTTTGCCATTGGGCCTTTAGCACGATTTTAAACAATTAGAATAAAAAAAAAATATAAATTACAAAAATGTTCATTCTTACTTGCCAGCCCTTGTACTGTGTCCGAATTGCACGGCGGAAAATCTACCCCATTTTGATTACCTAAACTTCCTAAATACACTTCAGTCCATAGTGATAAGTCTCTTACATTGTGTGCAGGCCATAAAACCTTTGAAAATATAAAAAATATTAGACAAACAAAAAAACGAAACACAATATTTATTAACCTTTTCTTTATTTGCAACATATAACGGATTTCTATACATCGGTCCCGATAAAAATGGCCAAACCGAAAATGTTCGTTCGAATACCGAATTCTCAATTCGTTCTTTAAGTGTGTTGCAAAAGAATGTACCGAAAAGGCAAGATAGTGAGTGCTGGGCAAGTTTAATCTTAATTTAAAGATAATAAAGAAATTATTAATTATAAGATTTTGCCAAGCGTGAAATAGTTAAGTTTTTAATACCAAATAGCCCATGCTAAATTCAAAACAGCAAGGAAACTGCTTATGGATTTGATGCACCAAATCCAACCACTGCAAAAACACCGGACATCGTTCATTTAATTCATCCGAACCAGGTCCATGACCGCAGCGATCGGCAAACTTATGCCCAAAACTAAGCCATTCGCGTTCCACAAGTATTCGGAATCCCTTTATGTAAGTAACGGATATTGGAAAATCAATTTATTACATGATAATAACTTTGGATATGCAATTATACCTCAACAGTTCTGTAAAACGGATCGAGACACAATTGTGCGGTAGCCACCAACTGTGGCGTCCTATCCCAACCATCTGAACAATGAACCAAAACTGGGCGACCTTTCTTTTCTATCGCATGACAGATTGTAACTGAAGCGGCCAATAGACCGGAAAGATGTTGCAACCACATACTTTTCTCCAACAAACCAAGCCAACTGAAACAATTAAAAAAAAAAAAACACAACGCATAATTAGAAAAGGCAACCAGAATTACACCGGATACATTTCAACTTACTTTGGTACGTCTGGTGGTGACGCACACAACAGCCGCAATGCCTGAAAACTTTTTCTGATCACATGTATGTTGCTTAAATTCATGAACTCAATTTCTGCACATGGGTAGTACTCGATGCATTCACAGCCACCCCCTCTCGCCCGATTGGTTACAGCAGACGTGTAGCTTCTTGCATCAATGATAAGTATTTTCTACAAGCCATGGGGGAAATATCAAATCATATTTCAGATAATTTTATTTAAGTTAATCGTTTTACCCTGATTTCATCAAAGACAACTTCTTCGTGGCTGCCTTCTGGACTAGACGGAGTACTGTCTCCAGAGGGACATAAATTCTGGCGACGACCTTGTTCTCCTCGGTCAAAAGCACACGCATCTGCCAACGCCTTTAATAGTTGTTCATCTTTTGAATTGCGCCAACCAAGCCAACCTACCTCTGGCTGGCTACATCGTGCAATGACAGCTCCAGATTTTTTATGTCTCCAAACAACAGCTGGCAAACGCCGTGATCCCCGGAAATTTGCCACATTATGCAGTGTCTCATCAGATATGCAACAAGGAACTAATAATTTTTGCGGATACGAAGGACACAGCTTAAAGTCCTCATTGGCGTGACTGATACGCCAAGAACCATTTAAATCGAACTGCAGTCGTTCGACTTCACGTCGAAAGTCTTCATCATAGCGTCCCGAACGTTGTAATCGTTCCGAAAAATCTGAGTTCTCACCCGTGGACATTCCATCCCAGGTCCATGTACAAAATGGAAACGCAAACAACGATTCCAGACTTTCAGGTACTCCAACAGACAACGTGATTCGCCTCTGCCATTCTGAGCATTGTTCGGCAGTCTCAAAGGAACATTTAACTGTGCTTGCATCCTTGCAATTGATAACCAAGTGAAATAAATCACGTGTCTGGGCAGATTCAATCAGTCCCAATGGTACAGATGTTTCTGAATTAATTGAATTTTTTAGCAAAAATATTCGATAGTTAGACAAAGCCAAGACCCCATCATCTGTTCGTCCGAGATATTTAACCGATTCACCAGAAACTAAAAAGAAATCATAGATCATATTATATTGAACAATATTCTTGTTCTCTATTATCAAAATTTTCATTTATTTACGTTCTGTGAAGGGAACTGTCAGTTGTATGTCTTCCTTCTCCATTGGTGGTTTGGGAAAAAGTTCGGCTGCTCGAATCATGCACAGTGATTGAGGAGGTGATCCATCGGATCCATCCATTAGCTGCAAAGATATACATACCTAATTATTATTTATCTTTAAAATCTTAAGGTTCCTTATTTAACAGCAACATAAAATGATTGTGTTTTTGTTTGTGTAAGATTTAACTCTTTCGATTGGTGTCAAAAATTTTAATCTACATAAATAATTTAGCCAAGTGAGTCAATTACATTATAGCTATCATACTCAAACTAGCATATCCAGCAAACTTCGTTCCACCCAAATTGGTTAATGTAATGAAAATAATAATTCCGAACATGCATATCCTGCTTCATGAAATTCGGTCAATTCAAATTTGAATTCAAAAATTCTATTAAATTCTATGGAAATAACTGAATTTTAACAACGTCGATATGTATCCGCTTACGCTTTTAACTGCTTTTTACACAACATTTTTCGTTCTCTTCTCGGTTTGCCGACATGGGAATTCAAGATTGATGCCACAAACATCCAGCAATTGTCCTTGCGACTTTTTAATTCTCACAGCGAGACGCACTCGAAACTGCAGACAGTTAAATACGAATTGTAAATTGCTCAGAATAAGCGGAATGAAAACAAATTCACCTTTGAATTTTCCCCTCAAAATTGTCACTTGAATAACATTTGATTTGAGATTCTTCAGTTTACAACACGTTTCGTTACACAGTTACGGTACATCAATTTCAAATTGTGTGGCGGTAAGCGTTGAACATTCAAAGAACTCAAAAATTCCGTGGGATAGTTGATTGCTTCGTCAAGGAGTCGAAGGAATTTTATGAATGTAAATCATCGATCATTTTCAATGACGAAAGTCAAATGATCGACTTTTTTGTTTTTCGCAGCCAAAATTGCTCAAGGACACCGCCAATCATGGTCATTATAGTTCTGCACGATATTCGAAAACAAAAATGTTCGTGATAAGCATTTCCAGCGTCGTTTTAAATTAGCAACAAATCGGTGGAAATTCAATGACTGGATCACACCTTTGCCCATCGCCAAAAATTGCCTGCATTTCGAAAAGGAACTCGCATGTCATTCGTATATCTTTCAACGTGCGATTCAGGGCTACCAATACGCTTCTATTGAAGAACATGCATGTTATCAAAATCGTTGGAGCCGATTTCGATAAAATAAGAAAAAATGCACCGATTCATACATGAACATGAGTCATAGTGCAGTACTTTGATGAATCGGTGCATTTGTTTTTAAAAAAAAGCATTTCGAATTTTTACAAAATCTCAAAAATAGGTGAAAAATGGTTATATTCCACTTTCAGACTGGAATATCTCAAAAACTAGAGCTGATGGCGAAAAACGGATGTTATATTTGAATTCAGCACACGAAATTTCCTCTAATACGAGTATTTCTTGCTCGTTCCTGAACCCATGGAGGTCTTTAAAATCGAGAAAAGCTTAAAAATCAACCGATTTTTGGGGGGTTTTCAGCCATTTATCGAGTAAAATAGGCATATTTTGAAATTTTAAGGGACAGTTACTCAAGTTATTTTATTATTAGCATCCCTAGAGAGTCAAAAAAAATCTTTTAAAGTCGGTGAAACCACGTTTGATACGCGAAATTCTTGATCACTTTTGACTTTGAAAAAAACGTGTTTTTTACATAAAAAACGGCCGCAGGGTCTGGAAGTACCAATTTAAAAAATGTCCGGGAGTAAGGGAGGGAAACAAATCATGTAGAATAGTGTGGAAACAAAATATGAAAGCCCAGCCTACACAACCCGACATTCTATCCCACACGATTTGACATGTGTTAATACATGAATAATTTTAGGAATGGTTCTAATTCTATCCCACATTCTATCACAATTTGGTGTAGGTTACGCTAATGTATTAATACAAGCAAGTATGCAAGCAAAATATGAAAAGTTACCCCACAAATTTGGCAGTCGCGTGGAATTCTTTGCCACTTTCAATTTGGCATGTATTAATACACAGTGGGGTAGTCTGAAAGGGCTATTATCTGGATTCCGGGTCACAGTGGCATTGAGGGGAATGAACGGGCTTGGCGCTGGCCAAGCAAGGTTCAGCCTATCATAACTCACTTGCAGAAAGAGTCAGTATTCCTCTCGGAGTTATGAAGGGCAATATATTCTCAACTTTTCTCTCAGAATCTAATCGTAGGTGGAATAGTTTAACCAACTGCAACATTTCTAGAAAAATCTGGCTTCCTATAATAAACACCGAACTTATTAACCTAATCTGCAGACCTAGGCGAGACATAGCCAGGATTGTTGCAACATCCACTGGACACTGGCCAAACGTAGAACATGCGGCGAAGCTTGGAATCCCCTACAATACTCACTGTCGTAGTTGTGGGGACCAGCAGGATAAGGAAATAGTCTTTCATTTCCTTTGTAAATGTCCCGCTTTGGCCCGAATTAGGCAACAATCTTTTGAGAAGCTCTTTTTTGACGACCTTAACGAACTTTTCGAAATGAAGATCAAAGATTTCTTTCCCCAACGCGGCGAAATGGATCTAGGGCTGACTTCGGTTTCCTTTTGCATCCTATGGTTTTTGAAGGTGGCTCATGGTGCACGAGGACCGGACGATCACACGGTTGGGCCGATCTACGCTTCAATACCAGTCTACAAGCTGCCTAGTTGGCACAGTGTAGATGGTTTTTAGTTGCGGACTTCGGTCCTATTGAGTGTTTTTCATATGACCAAATCCTATTGAATTTTGTCCCATGTCCAAGTCCAAGAAAAACGTCTGGTCATACGAGCGGGTGGTATTTTCTATGGTAACCATAAGTCATGGTGTGTAAGCAGATGGAGGTGTACAGAGATTAACATACCGAATGTGAGACTAGATGATCACCCTAACGGATCAGATCGTATGCGTCTTGGGCAAACCAACAAATTGCTTAGCTTAGCATACTGCAGCCGAACTCGGGGCGAAGGCGATCTATCACCAAACAACCATATTTTCTTTAAAAAATCTTTATTCCACAGGTCAAACGAGTAATGGTATCAAAACGGTGCACTAAAGCGTTAATTGGGTCATCGAGCGAGGATACTTGTGGCCGCCTTCTCTACCTACCTACCTAAGGATTATAGAGAACGCGAAAAAAATGGATCCGCAATTCTGTCTGCCAGTCTGACCTCGCCCCTACAGCCTAAACGGTTGAAGGGATTTTCTTCAAACTTGCTACATAGTATTTTTTACTATATGCCCACACGCCAAAAAGAAAAATAATATTTTTCTCAAAAACGGGCCCGAGGATTTTGTTTACGAAAAATCAAATAATTAAAATAAGAAAATGCTACTTTTTAATAATTTTATTTTTGGTACTTCTATTTTTTTGGTTTTTTGATTTTCTCGAAATAAGTTAAGTTGAAATTTTTCATTTTTTGTTTATTGTAAATCTTCTAAAAAGTATTAACATTATTGCGAACGGAAATTAAAGAAAGAAACATTTTTAAAACTAAATAAAATGGAATTAATAATTTGGAATGACTAATTGTGATTGCAATTTTGAAAACAACTTGGTCAATATTTTTAAAACTAGGTGTAAAATAATTTTGTATTATATTGTAGAATACTTAAAAAAATATGTTTTCAAAAATATGGGTACCTTCCATACAAAAAAAAACCCTTAAAGAAAAAAATTTATTTTTCTCGGAGACGGCTCCAAGAATTTTGATAAAAAGATGTGCGTGGTATTTATTTAGTACATTCTACTTTTTAATTAGAAAAGATTTTACCAATAACTGTTATTAACGGTACCTGTCATAGAACCGATTTTTTGGTTTTCAAATTTTTGGTTTAACGGCTACACCGATTTCACAATTCAAACAATTTTGCTTATAAAAATTTTCAAAAAAATAATTTTTGGATTTTTAAAAAAATATTGATTTTTTTTTTTAATTCAATATATTGATAACGGGCTCATGAATACCTATTGATTTGTTATTTTGTATAAAATTTTATTTTATTATATACTAAAAGTTGGCATACCAGATTTTATTTTTGAAAATGGGCTAACAATTTTATTTATAAAAATTTATTTTTTTTATATTGAAAACCGCTACAACGAATTTTGATTTTTTTTATATATTCATATTTATCGAATAAATCAAATGGCCATTAAAACAACAAATTTATAGTAACCTATAGTAATAAAATATTTTTAATGGTTTTTAAAACTTTTTTTTTAATGATATAATATTATTGAACCGATACATATCGTCCCTTATCTCACGAATTGACGTAACCAACAAATTATGGTTTTTGAGATTCGGACATGTAAACTTGATTACATATTCCTACAACATTAGATGCCCTGAAAAATGTCGGGAGCATGGCTAAGACCGTTATGACATAATCGGCATAAGTGCATTTTTCGTTAAAATGTTTCTCACAAACAGACGTAGCTGAAATCATATGAGTAGCAGTTTCCCATTAAATTGCTAATTATTGTATTATTATTTAAAAAAAAAACTTTCAGAATGTAACAAAAGTTTCTCTTCGCTTCCTTGAGGCAAATCATGACCAAAATGAAGGTAATTAAGCGCATAGTGCTATTTCTCATGCCAAAAGCTGGAAAGATCATGACTCCTAGTTAACTTCACCCTGTTTTCAAACTTACGAGAAAAGACCAGCCCTATAAAGTCAGGCCTCTGATACATTCCTATTTCTTTGGTTTCAAAACTCTTTCAAAAGATCCAAGAACGTTAAATATAAGAAAAGCCGGCAAAGGAGAATTAAATGGTCAAGAATTGCGGACTTAATGCTTCTGAAAGAAAAACCAGAACGAATACTTTTCAAGAACAGTAATTTAGAAGAATTTCTTTCATTGACATTAAATATCACTCTACACAAACTAAATCAAACTGAACTTAAAATTCCTAATCCAAAATGGGAAGATCTGATGTCTCTTGGGAGTTACCTGTAATAAGAAGCAATGAACAAAGAATTTTATAATTCATTATGAAACCAGAAGAGTAAGAAAAATTATGTATATTGTTTTAAAAAATAATAATAAGACAAAATATTTTGTATAAAAACTAATTATTTAAATGAAAATAAGACTAAATGGGTAAGTTCAGAGAACTTAGGGGACTTGCAAGTAAGGCAAAATTAAAGCCTGTGATTGGCCAGCTGTTGAAAGTTCCCTTCATTTGAAACAATTTTTCGACAGCTGACCAATCACAGCCTAGAAATTTGCCTTACTTGCAAGTCCCCTAAGTCCCTCCCACGGTTTTCACCTTGTAGTGGTGGGAGGGCTTACGATCGATCCTCCAACAACCCAGTTGTAGGATCGTTCAACCAAGAAAACCAAAGCAGAGATGTTTATCTAATAGGAAAACTATGAATAAAGTTAATAAAGTAGATTCAAATCGAGTGGGGACATACACTCAAGTGTCGGCAGAAGTCACGGCTGCCGGCGAGGGCTTGGCTTCGAAAGAAGGCAAGTCGCCAGTGACTCAAATGATTAATACTGATATCGATGATAAAATAATAGAAAAAACAACAACAACTGCGACGGAAGACTGCATTCCTTCTTACAGTGACGGTGCCGGTGGGATTGATGAGGTGTTTTCTGAATACCTCATGGATCTTACTGACTCTGAGGACGGTGCTGTGGGAGCTGGCGTTGGAGAGATGGCGTCTGATGAGGAAAATCGTATCCTCAATGAAGACGACTATCAATCCTTCGCCAGTTCGGACAGCTCGGACGCAGACGTCACTGTGGCTGAAAACCCTCAGCGAACTCAAGGCGAATCTTTGGCCAAAACCCTGACACTTCCGGAAGGCAAGATAACTTCGACTCCAAATAAAGGGTCCGGTGAAGGTGAACCACCCAAAGTCTGTGTGGATGGCCCAGGGTCCTCCGGGACCGTGTTGGCTTCCAATTTCAAAAATCGATGCCCGTCAAACGATGGGCCAAAACCGATCCAGGAAAAGGTGCATCCAAAAAAACAGACCAAGATATGGCCAGGGCGACACAAAGAAGCTCAGTTTTAGGGACTGGAAGCGTTTGAGCTGGGCTCAAAAGCTTCTTACCAAAACTGAGACCAAGAGCAAGCCAGCTGTTGCAGTCAACTCAGACAAGATTCACGACAAAAATGAACCAACAGATAAAGGTACCTCCTCCTCAAGATTAACGAGCGGCAATCCTATAGTGAGACCGGTTAAACGTCTTAATCACATAAGGGTCGAACAAGCCAGCACAAATAGTCAAAAAAAGAGGACCAGACATAATGTCTCGACAACCCCTCCAATGTCCGTCAACAAAAAGCATAAGGCGGCACATAATGCAGGTACGCTGGCTGATGTGGTAACACAGAATCTCCAAGTGGCCATCATAAATGAGGTGAGTTCCGAAAGGTTGCTAACAACCGAGCAATGGGCTCAGGTTGAGGTGAAGATCCTCGAATGTATTAACACCGAGATACTTGCCTCTACCGGGTTTGTTCCGAAATTCGGGCCGTTGTCGACAATAAAAGGGTTTAAGATTTTATCCTGGAAAAACGAACCCACTCTGAAATGACTTCGGGTTAAAATCGACGAGATGAAGGAACTACTTGCCGGGGTAACACTCAAAGTTGCCTATAAGAGTGAGCTTCTCACTAGAGCCAAAGTCCTCATCAATGTGCCGGGACCAAAAATCGCCAAGGAATTGCTGGAAAACCTCCTGAGAGGTCAAAACTCTAGCTTTCCTAGTAGTGATTGGCAGGTTCTGGCAATGGAAGCGCCTACAAAAACGGGGCAACAGGCCATAGTGATGCTGAATAGTGAAACGATAGCAATGCTTCCCTCTAGAGGTTTCAAACTTATGGTTGGCATAAATGAGGTTAAGGTGCGACCGGTAACGGCAGCCAACTCACAAAACAAAAAAATGATGAAAGTGCTACAACTAAACATACAGCACAGTATGTTGGCCTCTGCCTCAATATTGATATAGCCCTAATACAAGAACCATGGATCAACAGTGGCAGGATCTGCGGACTTAGGTCCGAGCATTACATTACATATTTTGGTAAAGGGCCTACAGAAGGTAACTATCGTACATGTATAATAGCGAAAAAATTCATAAATATTTTCCTCTTATCCTCCCATAGCAATGCGGACATGACGACGGTAAAATGTGAAAGGAAAGGGGCCCCGCCCCTTATCTTAGCCTCCGTCTAAATGCCAGGTGATTCACCGAGACCGCCGCCATCAGCTGCACAAGATGACCTGGTAACAACAACAGGTAAGAACGGTTGGGACCTTCTAGTTGGTTGTGACACAAACGCCCATCATCTACAATGGGGCAGTTTGGACACGAACGCAAGAGGTGAGTCACTTTTTGAATTTATCATTAAGAAAAATATGTTGATCTTAAATAGAGGTAACGAACCAACTTTCGTTACAAGAAACAGAAAGGAAGTGCTTGATGTGACGCTTTCCAATAACTCTCTAATTCCATTGCAGTCAGTGACTGGAAGGTCTCAAGTAGTGTAACATTCTCAGACCATAGAATGATAACTTTCCGAGTTGAGCACGAGTTAGAAAATCCAAAGCCCTATAGAAATCCCAGGAAAACAAACTGGGACGCCTTTAACATAAAACTGGCATCATCTTTGGGCCATTATGAAAATAAACTGTTGGTAAACTGTTTAGATATCGAAACACATGTAAGTGAACTAACGTCAGCCATTATCAATGCCTACGAAAGTTCTTGTCCCATTTCCAAAGGAAAAGGCAAACTCAACCCCGTATGGTGGTCTAAAGAGCTGTCTATCTTAAGGAAAAAATCACGAGGGCTTTTCAACAAGGCTAAACATACCAATGAACCTGCTGACTGGGATCTCTTCAAGATCAGCAAAAATGAGAGAAATCGAACAACCTATGCAAAAAGAGCAGCCTGGTGGAAATTTTTTGTACAGACATTGAGTCTACAAATGACGCTGCTAGGCTAAGGAAGGTCATGTCAAAGGAATACATTCCCCCGGGCTTTTTAAAAAGACCCGACAAAACCTAGACAGACTCCTGCTCCGAGACTTTAGAATCACTTATGAGCACTCACTTCCCAGGATGTACAACTGATACATCTCCTGTGTACGAGGGCCCTAACATTAGTGAAATTTCTAATATTGGTAACCAAATTGTAGACTATAGGAAGGTGAGTTGGGCCATTGACTCCTTCTCAGCATACAAGTCTGCAGGGCCTGATAGTATAATTCCAATTATGCTCCAAAGCTCTAAAGATATAATTGTTCCACTTCTAGTGGACATTTTTAGGGGATGTCTAAACATTACCTATATTCCCTCTAGTTGGAGAGAAGTCAATGTTATCTTCATTCCGAAAGCTGGCAAGCCCACTCATACTGAACCGAAAGACTTCAGACCAATAAGTCTGTCCTCCTTTCTTCTCAAGACCTTAGAAAGACTAATTGAAACGTATATTCGCTTAAAACTAAATGATGACGTACTCTCTCAGGCCCAACATGCTTATATGAAGGCCAAATCTGTTGAGACGGCGCTTCATGGCACAATTGAACAATCAATTAATTTCAAGGAATTTACCTTGGTAGCATTTCTTGACATAGAGGGGGCCTTCAACAACGTTGCTAACACTACAATTCGTCAAGCCCTAGACTCTATCTGCATCGACCCAATACTTATTAACTGGATTGACCTCATGCTTAAATCAAGACTCGTAAATTCAGAAATGGGTGACAGTAAATTAAAAGTGAGGACGTGTAGAGGTACTCCACAGGGTGGAGTCTTTTCTCCTCTACTTTGGCTTCTCGTCGTTAACCAAATTTTAATTAAACAAGTCGAGGCGGTGTCAAGGTCGTCGCATATGCCGATGATATTGTGTTAATGGCCTCGGGGAAATTTGTTCCTACACTATGTGACCTCCTGCAAACAGCCCTTGACAAGCTCAGTAATTGGGCCGATAGTTGCGGACTTATCGTCAACCCACTAAAGACAGAAATGGTTTTGTTTACAAGGAAGCGAAATATTCCACACTTAAACCCGCCCACCATTAACGGGGTTCCGCTACAGGTTTCGGGCACAGCTAAATATCATGGCGTGGTACTTGATCGTAAACTTAACTGGAAAGAAAATATAAAGGAAAGGGAGAAAAAAGCATGTGTAGGTTTCTATACTTGCAGCAGAATTTTTGGTAAAAGATGGGGACCTAGACCCAAAACCATTCATTGGATGTACACAGCCATAATAAGGCCAATCCTAACATATGCCTGCTTGGTCTGGTGGCCAGCCCTAGAAAAGGGAACCAATCTAAAAAACATGACCAAAATTCAAAGACTAGCGTGTATTGGTACAACCAGTGCCATAAGGACCACTCCAATCGAAGCCCTAGAAACTTTCCTTTCACTAGCCCCGCTCGATTTGTTTACAAAAGAGTTGGCGGCAAAAAGTGCTATAAGACTTAAACAGTGCAATAATTGGAAAAGGGGCCACTATGGTCATAGAACTATAACGAATTTTACTGACATAGACATTCAAACGGACTATCTTACACCGCACATAGGTTTTAACCCAGTAGCTCTAATAGATATCCCAACAAGCGAACTCTGGAGAGAAAACCGGGTCCTAAATAGAAATCATGTTTCGGTCTTCACGGACGGTTCCAAAACAAACGAGGGCGTTGGGTCAGGCATCTATTCAGATGATCCACCCCTTAACAGATCAATAAAACTTCCAAAGTTCTGCAGTGTCTTCCAAGCAGAAGTACTTGCAGTTTGCGAAGCAGCAAAACATCTTGTCACTTGTGAAGTAGCCGATAGGAATATTGATATCATCATAGACTGCTAGGCGGCGATAAAAGCTATCTCCTCAATCATCACAAAGTCCAAACTGGTGGTTCGTTGCCGTAACGAGCTTAAAATGCTCAGCGCAACAAACACAGTTACCCTTCGATGGGTCCCGGGACATAGTGATATTTACGGAAACGAAATAGCAGATGAACTGGCCAAAATCGGGTCTTCTCTAGACCCGAGCCAAACAGAAAACTCGGTTTTTATGCCACTAGAGCAAGAAAAGAGTAGAATTCACAGAAATTTCTTGTGGCCGCAGATGTCAGATGGTCATCAATCGACACTTGTCGGGTTTCAAGAAATCTTTGGCCAAATATTTCGCGTAAAAAAACAGAATACATACTAAAGATAGGCAGACCTTATTTATCCCTACTTGTTGGAATCCTTACGGGACACAACTCGATGGGTACCCACATGAGCAGAATGGGCATTAGCACATCTGACTTATGTAGAGGGTGTCAGGATGAAGAGGCGGAAGAGGGCTCTCATCACTTTCTTTGTGAATGCTCCAGCTTAGCCAGAACCAGAAAAGAAGCCCACGGAGAATATTTTTTCGATGAACTGGGCGACATCTCAACCTTGCCACTGAAAAATATCTTAAAATTCACTCAGAATTCAGGATGGTTCAGGGAGGCCTCACATACCTAAAATTCCCTTATTCCTCTCCCCAACCCCTCTTATACCTTTCTTTTCCTTCTGTCGGGGAACGCAATGGATTCATTGAGATTCGAGTGAGATGGTGTGGCTTGCCGCATCATCACCCCACCTAACCTAAGTCCCCTAAGTTCTCTGAACCTACCCAATTAAAATAATTTTTGATGTTTAAATCTGAAGAAGAATATTAACTTTGAGAGTTTTAGATGGCATAGGTACGTTTTTTGTAAACAAAATTGATAACAAGTTTCTCACGAAGAGACGTAACTGATTCATCGATTTTTTTTTAACTGTTTTAGTATTTTATTTAAAACGTTAGCAAATTATTTCAATTTGCAAAAAAAAAGCGACCACAGTTGTAAAATACAAAAATAACACCTGTAAGTGGGGTACCAAAAACTTAAAATTGCTCTCCTGTAAAATGTTATAAAGGCAGATACGTCTGTTCGTGAGAAAGGGGACGATATGTATGTACCTCATCAATTTCTAGCTACGTTAAAGTTGTTAGGTACGAGAACAAGTTTATGCGATCCAGTCGTGCCCATTGTTTTAAAATACTTTAAAAGTTTTAATTTAAAAAAAATAATTTTGTTTTTAAAGTGCGATCGCATGTAAGTGCAAGTTGTAACTTCGTGCTACCG
This sequence comes from Melangyna quadrimaculata, assembly GCA_949320155.1. Taxonomy (NCBI): domain Eukaryota; kingdom Metazoa; phylum Arthropoda; class Insecta; order Diptera; family Syrphidae; genus Melangyna; species Melangyna quadrimaculata. The sequence continues at coordinate 93,018,560 of OX439484.1, forward strand.
CCTCACATTTTCAATTTATTATAGGAAAAAATGATTTTCAACTAAAATATAGAACCACATTCGACTTAAAACATGCAAAAAGGATAAAAATGGTAGTTTTGAAATTTGGCGTTTTCTCATAAAAATAAAAGGCATCAAATTTCTTGCTTTGAACAATTTTGAATACAATTTTTATACACTAAATTTGTTAAAAAAAAGATAACGAAATACAATATAAATAATAATAAATAAGTAAACATAAATAAACAAATTATATAAACATTAATCTATGACTTTGGAAACTCAACTTCTGGTTCTATTGAAAACTGAAGTACTTCTGATGGAAGACCCGTTTTTGGGATTAGTTTCCTTAAGCTGCTAATTAATGGATCAGAAGAAACCAAAAAATTATGAAAAACATCATCCATATTTTGCTGTACGAAAACTTTCTTGCGAAGCTTTCTCGAAAACGCTCAATGTCTTTGTTTAAGGATTCTTGCGCTTCCTCGCCGAGCTGCCCAATTGGAAAAATAGCTTCTGATATAGTTTCAGGACTGTGAATTAAAATGTTTTGGGCATAGTTGTGGGCATATTATACTATGGGTACAGTTCAACAATCAAATTAGTGGTATCAATGCAATATTCTTTAAATAGACCTATTTGAATGGGAAATCCTCCGACATTGTTAATAGAATAACGCCAAATCGGCATATTATGTCTTCATTTATATTTGTTATTTCCGTCGAAGTACCAGAGTCTTACAATCGGGCAGTGTTGCCATCGTTTGTACTTCCATAACCTGGTTTTTGTTTGTCCACTAACAGCCCCATTCGGTTCCTGAAAGCTTCTTGAATTCTTTTCTTGTTTTCTTCAACTTTTCTCTTATTTTTCTGAACACGAGTTTGCCATTGTCTTTGAGGTAGCTTATAGGAGACATGAAGTAAAATTCAAAAAATCTAATGCAAGCATGCAAGGAGTATAACCCAAACCTGAGCTTCGATTTGTCTTGGACCTGTTTGCTGAATACCAATTCTATTTCATTAAGTTTTTGTAATTTTAGATTACAAAGTAAACATCTTTGATTTGAACTGGTTTCCGTAATTTCACTACAAACTTTCTCGTCAATCATTGTAAGCAGCATTTTATGCTCAACCACCAACGTTTCAGTCAAATAAGATATCTGATTTTTAATATAATCAAATTCTCTAACAGTTACGTCGGTTGTTTCTTGAACGAATTGAATTCGTATTGGTCTACAGAACCATGTGGATGAAGGATGAAGATTTTGCCATAATATAATTTTACTATGTGACTCAAGCATCCCCTTTTGTGATCATGAGCAAATTCACCTAAAATTCTACTTTTTTGCTCTGAAATCACAATATTGGTTTCAATTTTCACCTTTTCTTCAAAACAAAATATTTTTTCTGTGATGTCACGTGATGTGAAACTTCTTAGATAATCAGATAACTGATTTCTTGAAACAAAAATAAACTTAATCCTGATCCTGTGTAAAAAAGTAAAAAGCTCAAATTAAAAAATAAAAATGCCCTTCCTTATTTATTATCTTTAAGAACCAATATTAAAAAAATCGCAAAAAGTCGCTATTTTCATTACAAAGCGACTTAAATGAACTTAACTTTTACATTATCAAATGTACTTTTTTTACTGATAAAATACATTGTATTAATTGACTTAAAAATCAATTAAACACTTAACATATTGCAAAAAATCCATGCTTAATTGTTTTACAAACCACCAAAAAAAAATAAAGAAAACACACCAAAACAACCTCTTATCACAGACCAAACTTGCTAACTACACTCGTCTTTCTAAAGTTGGTACTTTAAAAGCATCGACTGCTTAAACCGTTATAATATGCATCGTTTTATCAAAGCGGGTTTGAAGCTCAAACTATTTGTTAACAACTTTGTATTAAAAAACAACAACAAATTTGAAATTCTTTTTCATAGTTTTGGCCATGTTTTTGGGAAAATTTACCTGTGTGCGCCTGGGTCGCATTTTTTTTTCAATTCAAGTTAATTAAAAAAAAAATACCACTCCCCTCTAAGCAGGTGAAAATAAAACCCTTTTTTGGTATGATTTTTTTTGTTTTGATCAAACGTATATGTAGAAAAAAGTTGTTATAAATATTATTTTATATTATTTTTACGTTTATGTTAAATATCTTTAACTATGTAGCTTTCTTTTTTGCTATTTCTTTTGAATAGGATGTTTTTCTTTTTTAACCCAATGCATATTTTGGAAACGACTGTCCATATTCTCGAAATTCGGAACGTAACAGCTAGATTTATTTGGTTTCCTCAAAAGAACTGCACTTGAACCAAGCCATTTGCTATATTCTATTTTTATCACAATGTTAAAGCTTACCGGCATTAAAAATTCTCATTTTTACTATTTTATGTCATCACGTGAGTTTGTTTTATGATTATGACACTACATTATTCCATTGAAGAAATACTAAATCTGAGATCAAAATGTAAATACAAAATATCATATGGCTTCTCATTTCATTCGAAACATTGCCCAGAAAATTCCAACACATTTAGCTTCATAAAAAGAAAGCAATTTGTTTCTTATCTACAAGTACTTTCTTATCATAAACCTCATTTAAAATAGCCAATTCGGATTATCACACAAAAATCGGCTAACTCGCTGCACTTATCTACAAGTCGATAGACCACAAACAAAAAAGTACAGGCGCAGCTAAGCCGATCGAAGGAGAAAATCTTAACGATTTCCATAATCCACATGGCAGACAGACCGAGGAATTTGAGGGGAAAACGTATACGCCAAGGGAAATTTTCTTTGTAGCAACTTGATTTTTTTTTGTATCCACTTTGTTTACGTTGACATTGTTTCGCCAGTACTAAAGCAGTCTACCTAGAAAGTCTCAAGTAGATACGTGCGGAAGGCTGCATAGCTAGCATAGTCTATCAAACTCACCACACTACCGAGACCGCGCCGCGCCCCTTGACGGTGTCGGCATTGATGACCTGAATTTTTCTAACATAACATGTTTACAAAAATATGTAGCAGACTAAAGTAAAACAACAACAACAATAACAAGGTCTTAGGAATGTTGTTACAGGCAAAGAATAGATAGCGGAGACGGTGTACTTATGAATGGGAATGAAAAACCAACAACAAAATATAAACACATTTTTGTCAATCATGCTTCATTCAATAATTAAGAGACTTATTAGCGAGCTGGAAATCTTTTAGCGGCTAAAATATAGAAAAGATAATAGAATAGGGTATAATGTAAGAACTAAATAAGGCAACGTGTCCTTTACACAGTCTAATTATTTATTATTCATTCACATAAATGTGCTGGTGGAAATAGGAAAATGTTTATGTGTGCCAAGGAAAATTAACCAAAATCCAAAAATTGATTTTAATTAATGAGCATCAGTCAACTTGATGTGTTTAAGTACTTGTTTGAGTAGAGAATAATTCTTGGCTGGAAAAAAGATAAGGTTTATTGATTTGTATCTACTTATCCAGCTTGCGGCTGCATTGAAAATTAATGTTTATGTTTTTCTATTCAGTACGAACAATTTTTAGATCTTATGGTGTTTTCGATTGGTAAAATAAATCAATTTATTTTTGATTTAAATCTGTCAAAACGCAGATTTTACATTCCAATGGGCAAATAAATTGATTTATTTTTTAATTTAAAATCAAATTTGCAGGTCTATATTTTTCGGCAGATTTACCCCTCCTACACTAATACCAATAGAATTTTTAAGTTGGCACTTTACAAATTTTTTTTTTATTATTTGAATTTATATCAGTTATTGAAATTTGTGTTCTAAATATAAAGGGAAGCGTTTCTGATATAAAATGGCAGCTGTTAAAAATTAAATATAAATTCATGAAGCGCATTGTTTTCTTCTGAAAGTGCATCAATTGATGAGGAGTTTTGTGATGTTATAAAACATACATAAAATTACACGAATACAATGACAAAAATAAATCAATTTGAATTGGCGTTCGATTCGCCACGAAATAAATCAATTTTTAGATTGAAATCTGAATTTACCAATCGAAAACACCATTAGAATATTGTCGGATCTATCAAATTCCACAATGAGCTTAAAAGATGGTTGTTTGAAAAAAAACTTAACAATGATGTTGACAATATTTTTTGTATTCTCACATAAATGTATGCGTTTATACTGAAAAAATCACTGACATTATGACTCATCGACCGCATTTTCCATGACTCTTTTTAACGTTATGATTAGATCTTGTTTGTTATTTTACCATATCGTTCCTCTTTTTTAATTGCGATATGTACATGTACATACATACATAGGTACTACAGGCAAGTTTTGGATTTGTAAACAAAATGGAACTCGACACATTAAAAAATATTACAAAAGTGAACGAGAAAAAAGTGGGTCTCGCAATTCTGTCTGTCTGTCTTTCTATGCCTTAACCTGCAGCCCCGCTGATGCGATTGTTTAAACAAATATTATTCTTTTGAAAATTCAATATCTTAAAAACGGGTTGATCTTTTTTTTTGTTTAATTTTTTAATATTGTATTTTAATAAAATAGTATCGCCCAGTGGTCGAAAGTCGACCATTTACCAATATAAAAGCCGTTCAATAAAGCTTCCCAATTGTCTGCCCAAATACCACTGGGCAAAGCTGAGTGTCCTAGTGACTTAAAAATGCATATTCGTGATCTAGGAAGTTAAATCTTTCAACCGATGTAGCGCATGATATGAAAAATCGACTTTTATCTTTAAACGCTATTTGCAGCCACTTTAAACTCGATTTGCGGATAAAATACTAAATAGTGGCATATTCGTGATTGTCACCTTTCAATCGATGTATTGCACTATACAAAATACCGAAAAAGAAAAGTTAAAATGAGGGCTAATTTCTACAAAAGTACAAAAGTGAGAAATAAATATATATGCTAAAAACATATGCTTGCTAAAAAAACAGTTAAAAATTGTATATGGCGACTAAAATTATCTGTCAGAACAATTTTCGTTTCTTTTATTGCAAGGTTTCTTCATCACTCACGTTTATTTCTCAGTTTTTGGAAAAAGTAGGCGAAATTAGGTTAGCCTTAATGGCCCATTTACACTATTGGAAAATTGTCAGTATTTCTGCCATTATACTGCCAGAAAATTATACTGGCAGAAAAGTGGCGATCTGCCATTCATGTAAATGTAGCATAATATTATCCGTGTTTTGTATGCCTTTATCTCAGCTTCCATATCTGCTTAAAAATAATTCCCATGTTAAATACAACAACAATTTCGGAATTGTCAACATTGTTGTTGTATTTTACATTGAAATTATTTTTTAGTAGATATGAAAGCGGGGATAAGGGCACAAAAAAACAGGGCTTATGACAATGTTCATTCGTGTGTACGGCACCTAAAATTAATTCGTGTAAGTGCAGCATAATATTGACAATATGGGTATTCATGCAAACGCATAAAACCCATAGAAAGCTTATAAACCATTTTTGTTTATATAAACTTTTGTATAAAATTCATCTGGGTTTTACGCGTTTGCATAAATACCCCTAATGTTAGATTCGACGGTACGGCCCCTAAAATTAACCATATACGGAAACAAAAAGAGAAAGAGTCATGCCGGTATTGTAAAGGGTCCTTCCAGAAACTATCTTTGGCTGTCAGTTATAGAAGAGAAACAAACGAGTACGCCAACTGATCAATACATACATACATATTACTCACAGTCAGCGATCCCAACTGAGGCTTTTTTTCACTGCCTGAGGCTTATTTTTTTCCAAAAAGGCTTTTTTTCATTTCTTGTAGGTATACTAGATTTTATCATAACTAAACAACTTCATTTTTAATTTTCTAAAATATTCTAAAAGAGAAGTAGGAACAAAGTATTAAAACTGTGTTATAAAAAGAGAGATGGTTCTAGAAAAATTCCTTTTCTTCAGAAACTAGTTTACTCGGTTACTGTTGTAAGAATTTGTTCGTGCATTAATTTAAACAAAACGAAGATCAGCAACATATTTAAGACATATAAACATTGAGTGGAACTGTTCACGCAAAGAAAAAATTGTAATTGCTACGAGTTTCAACTAACAAAAACACATATATCTTTATTTCAAAAGTCCATGTGTGATTTTAAGGATCAGGAACAGGATGCGACGACCTTAATTTAAATTGAAAACTATGTATATTTATTTTTGACTTAATACCTATGCATCTAAACATCTTTTCCTAATTACTTAAAAGTTATGAATAAGTTAAGAATTGTATCTATTTATACATAATTTTTTTTTGTCTTATAAAGTAATGTTTTTGTTTATTCTTGTTACAATTGTGTTTAAACTTAGATTATTCTTAAAAACCTAAAAAAAAACATCCAGTGAGGCATTATTTCGTCGAAAAAGGCATGATTTTGCCTAAACGGTTTGGCAACACTGCTCACAGTATAGATACATTTTACGCGCACTAATACATGCATATATGGTGTGGAATTAAAAGAATCAATATTGTGACTGCGTTGCAATGCATAGGCGATTTGTACCTAATTTAAAATTGCATTTTACTTGCGTTAATCGTAATGTTTAAAGTTAAAACTTATATTCGGCACATCTACTCGAAACTACCTTCGATAGATGTAGGTTTCAATATGATTCGATTTGTTTAAGTGTGCTTTACATGTACTACAAAATTTAGTCAACGCGTATTAATATATAGATAAGAGTGTTTCAAAGAAAATAAAGTACCTTCGAAACAGGCTCAAAAGTTTTGTTTTGTCAAAAAAAAAACAACTGTATAAATTTTAACTCATAATATTAACGTTTAGACCTGCCTCATCGCACTTTTTGTTTCTCCATACGATTTGTATGAGAAAAAACACAAGTTCTTACATATGATTTTTTATCTTTAGAAAACCATGTTTCCAAATCATGAGCATAACTTTTCCTTATAGGAAATTTAACGTTCTTCACATGTCTTAACATATTTTATCGTTAAATCAACCGTTTCAAAGTTACAGCCTCTCCAAAAAAATCTAATACAATACAAAATTAAAATAAAATTACCTTTTATTGGTATTTAACATATTATCTTCACTTTTAGCACTCTTATCAACAAATTACCCAAAACCTTTTTTGTAGAGGACAAAATTTCCTTTCTCACAGTGCCCTTTACTCTAGTTATAACTGTATATTATACGAAATATTCGTATAATATATTTTCTGTTGAAAATCATTTAAAATCGCATAATTGTTTAAAAAAATATATAAAAAACGTTACACAGCAGCAGTTGATTTGAAAATTGACATGTTATTAATATACAGGGTGATTGGTATCAGGTGCACCAAAAAGCTGTAACGAGTAGGTTGGATTAAGACAAGAAAAAAATCGTATTTGAGGGGGGGTCTATTTCCATCCATTTAGGCGGGAGGCGCAATTTTCTAAAAAATTGCCTTAAAAAACAAAAATTATGCTTCATTACGTACAATAAAAAAAAAAGTTTGAAATTAAAAAATTTCAAAATTTCGAGTTTGAAAATTAATATTTTAAAAACTATTCTCAAACGCAACTTAATTTAAAATGGAAATTAAAGAAGCTATAACTGACTTCCCAAAAAGGTATGGCAAGGCAACGCAACTTTTACCGTTGTTTTTAAATATTTTTTTTTTTCTGTTTTAAGTCAATTTTTTTTTTAGAAAATTGCCCCTTCCGCCTAAATGGAGGGAAATAGACCCCCCTCCCATACGCGTTTTTTCTTGTCGTAATTCAACCTACTCGTTACAGCTTTTTGGTGCACCTTATACCAATCACCTTGTATATTAATAACATGTCAATTATCAAATCAACTGCTGCTGTGTAACGTTTTTTATATTTTTTTTAAACGATTATGCGATTTTAAATGATTTTCAACAGAAAATATATTATACGAATATTTCGTATAATATACTGTTATCACTAGAGTAAAGGGCACTGTGAGAAAGGAAATTTTGTCCTCTACAAAAAAGGTCTTGGGTAATTTGTTGATAAGAGTGATAAAAGTGAAGATAATACGTTAAATACAAAAAAAGGTAACTTTATTTTAATTTTGTATTGTATTGGATTTTTTTGAGAGGCTGTAACTTTGAAACGGTTGATTTAACGATAAAATATGTTAAGACATGTGAAGAACGTTAAATTTCCTATAAGGAAAAGTTATGCTCATGATTTGGAAACATGGTTTTCTAAAGATAAAAAATCATATGTAAGAACTTGTGTTTTTCCCATACGAATCGTATAAAAAAACGAAAAGTGCGATGAGGCAGGTCTAAACGTTAATATTATGAGCTTAAATTTTTACAGTTGTGTTTTTTTGACAAAACAAAATTTTTGAGCCTGTTTCGATGAAAATCAAAAATAAAAAAAAATAATTTGAAACACTCTAATATAGATACTAAAAATTGGCATACCAAATTTTATTTTTTTTAATTTTCAGGAAATTCAATAAAAGAAAATTCAGCTGATAGCTTTTCTATATCAAATCTATGCTCTCAAAACAAAACATTGCATTGAATGTACCCATTATGTGAAATGTAAGTTTTTCATGGAGAGCCTAGAATTTAAACAGGGTGATTCACTTAAGATGTGTCAACAAATGTTGAGCTTGTGTTTAGTCGCAATAAGAAACAATCGTATAGAAGGGGTCTGTTTCCCCTCTTTAAGGCGAGAGGCAATTTTCTAAAAACTGTCTTAAAAAATTATATAAAACAACGGCAGCACTTAAAATGCTCTTTTTGCAAAGCCAGAAATCCCCTCAGTTATTTTCTCTTTAAATAAATTTGCCTTAATGAACAGTTTTTAAAAAATTAATTTTCAAACTCAAAACTTTGAAAAATAAAAAATAAATGTTCAAACTATTTTTCATGAAAATTTTACGTTATGAAGTGCTATTTTTGTTTTAAAAATTTAAAATTCAATGCTCTTATCAATTCTTAGTCAAACACTGAAAACCAGATGGTTTTAGGGTTTTAACTTTTCAATACATTGGGAAATAAACGAACCAGCTTTCTCATTTTTTTTTTCAGGAAAACTTTATCAATTTCCCCCGAGATATAGATTTGCCGTTTAATTTTTACAGTAGTTAACGATTGCTAAATATCACACTAGGGAAAAAATCCGAGGGAAATTTTGTTCCCGATAAGACTGAATATATGATGCAATAACTTGTTTCATACGCGTTTGAAATAAAAACAAATTGATGCTGAAAAGTGGGAAGTAACACTGAAAATTGCATATAGCTTTTGAAAAATCAAACACCTTTTTTCTGCTCACTCGTTGAGCAAAAATAAGTTAGAATAGTTTTCCATTGAAATGACAGTATTGGTCACTTTCGATGAACTGAATAGACCCCAAAATAAAGGACCTATTATACCAATGGTAGTAGCCCGTAGCGTAATGGTTAGTGCGTTCGACTGTCACGCTGGAGGTCTGGGATCGCTTCCCAGCCTCGTCCACCTAAAAACTAAAAAGTTTTTTTTCAGGGCTACTGCCTCTTGCGAGGAATTGACAAATCCTCCAAGAGTATCACTTGTCACGAATAAGTGCTTCTCGTCTAGCCGTTCGGATTCGGCATAAAATTGTAGGTCCCTTCCATTCCTGTCGAAAGGCGCACACAGGAATGGTTGCGAGTTGTTAGTCACTAGGCCCTGGTTCTTCATGAGCCGTTGTGCCACCCGATTTATTTATTTTTAGAATTGTAGAATAATGATTGGGCTTTTTTGGTCAATTTTGTTTAATTATGCAAATGAAAACACGTACATAAATTTTATCCCGACGTTTCGCTGGAGTTTCTCAGCATATTCAGGGGGCGTTTAATGTGTTTTAATTTATAGCATATTTAAATTTGTTTTAAATTGCACGTCCCTAACATTTAACATCATCCACTTTATTTAACTTTACAAGGACTTCTTAACACAAAACATAAATATTGTGACTCCTCCGAATTTACAAAACAGAACGTCAAAAAAATCTATTTTACTCTCTTTCTAACCATGAAGTGGGAGTAAGATTAATTTTACAGGAGTCAACAAAAATCGGAAGAGTCAGTCCAATGTGAACACCGTCTTTGAAAAGACAAATAGATCGAGAGCCCACAGAAATTTTTGGGTGTGAACGATAGCAAAAATTCCTTTTGTTTTCAGATAGGTCCATACTATTCATATGAAAATATGAAAGTCTGGCATGTCGGGGTTGGGGCGTTTGACGGTAATGCTGCATTGAAAATGCATTTTTTTCTTAAAGCCCAGGTACCAAGTGTGGGAACTTCAAAATTGTATTTAATTAAAGAGCTGAGCGCCCTAGATATGAATATGGGGTTCAAGACCTCTTCTGTGGGTCCAAATGATTGAAGCTTTGAATGCGCCTTGCAGTGATTTGGCTCTTCGGAAAATATTTTGGACTGCAAAGCCATGTCTAGGCCACTCAGCTCTTTTGTGAAATATGATTTTGAAGTTCCTACACTGCATTTTCAATGCACTGCATTTTAAATGCAGTATTACATACAAAGGCCCCGACATGCCAGACTTTCATATCTGCATATGACTAGTATGGACCTATCTTAGAACAAAAGGAATTTTTGCTATCGTTCACACCCAAAAATTGCTGTGGGCTCTTAGACTAAAACTAGTTGGTGTCAATTAAAAACCCAAGTGGAAATGAACTGGCAATCGTATCGTTTAAAGACCAAATTGACAGCTAACAAACTGTGCCAATTCAACGACAAGTGAAAACCTAGCATACGATTTTGATTAACCAGCACCGGTTGCTTAACATAATCCAAAATAACTGAATCAACAAAGAAATAAATAATTTATAACAGATGAGTAAAAATATGAGGTTGAGTGCATCAAATATTTGATAGAAATGCACAAAAATTTAAATGGGTCCAGCCAGGCACCATGTGTTGGTCGGAAGGGTTATGGTGTTTTGGATTGGTAAATTCAGATTTCAATCTAAAAATTGATTTATTTTGTTATTGTATTCGTGTAATTTTATGTATGTTTCATAACATCACAAAACTCCTCATCACTTGATGCACTTTCAGAAGAAAAAAATGAGTTTCATGAATTTATAATTAATTTTTAACAGCTTCCATTTTATATCAGCAACGCTTCCCTTTATATTTAGAACACAAATTTCGTTAACTAAAATAAATTCAAACAATACAAACAATTTTGTAAAGTGCTTTAAATTGTATTGGTATTAGTGGAGGAGGGGTAAATCTGCCGAAAAATCTAGATCTGCAAATTTGATTTTAAATCAAAAAATAAATCAATTTATTTGCCCATTGGAATGTAAAATCTGCGTTTTGGAAGATTTAAATCAAAAATAAATTGATTTATTTTACCAATCGAAAACACAATTAAAAATAGGTGTCGGGCGGAGGGTTAAACAATATTTTTTTTTATAATACCGACTTTCTGGAAAATCTCGAGCTAAGAACAGCTGTCAGTGTCTAAATAACCTATGATTTAAAAAGAAACCATTAGATGGCCCACCCTTTATTATAAATGATTTTCTTCATATTTTGAATATAATTTTCACAAGCGAAATAAATTCAAAAATAAAAAAAAAATGTTTAAAACTGATGTGATAACATAAAATTGTATTGGTGTTAATGGAGGAAGGCATAAATCTGCCGAAAAATTTACATCTGCAAATTTGATTTAAAATCAAAAATTAAATTTTCAAAATGAAATGCAAAATTTGTGTGTTTTACAGATCCAAACCAAAAATAAATCGATCTATTTTACCAATGGAAAATGTACTATAAGTGGAATAAGAATTTTTAAGTCGCGGTTGAACTTTAATTCACTAAAATTTACACGCATTCACAGCGCGGAAAAATCTACATACCTATATATTACAATTTGAGATTATAGCGATTATGGCAGCGTTGCTGATGATGCAATTTAAATTTATTTTCTTTTTTTTTAACATCACACAAAAAAACAAGGATGTGCGCAGTTATTTACGAAGCTTGGAATGTAGTTGTATGTAATAAGGATGTAGGTAGTAGAGGTTGACCCGAATACTATAGTATATACTTTATAAAGTTAGACCCCTTTCACACAAGGAAACTGAGTTGCCGGCAACTGGGAGTTTGTAGGCTAGAAGGGAGTAAAAGGAAGACAAAAAATCTCCCCTCACACCCTTCTCGCCTACAAACTAGCTAGTTTCTGGCAACTCAGTTTCCTTGTTTGAAAGCCGTCTTAGATGTACTCCCAAACTTATCATCAATAAAAAGAAAGAACACCTCAATGGCTATCTGTTACCTACTTACAAAAATAATAACTCGAGCAAATTATTTGCAATACAAAATAAAAACAAAACCATGTGCGCAATAATTATCAATCTGAAGGGTTCACCGGTACGGTAACATTTGACTTAATAGATTAAAATACTTTTGCCTTGTTTACATTTTTTTCGTTTGTTTAACTTTTTTTTAAATTTCAAGTTATGTATGTATGTAAGAATTTATTTACATTATTATCTCTAGGAAATAATCATTGCCGGTTGATTTCGGATCACCCTGTTATTTTATCGAGACGTTGTAGGTATGTAAAGCGAAGGCGACCGTATTCAATTCGTTCATATAGACATAGCAGCAGCAGCCAGAAGCTAGCACAAGCAGCAGCATTATTTTTATTTTATGGCACTTTGTGGCGGTGCGGTACAATAGCGTCTAGTAGACGACCTTTGGAAATATTTTCGATGTTCTTGTCTTTTCCTTCGTTCTCGTCGTCGTGTTTTTTTCTCAAACTTACTAGCTCTTCATACCTCACCCCTCCCTGTCCTAGCCCGACTCCCTAGTCGTTGTTATCGACGCAATTATAGGCACTGTCTCATCTTTGGCTTGAAAGTTATGTAGTATGACTTTAGAAAAAAGGGGGCTCGGACTTTAAAAATAAAACAAAAAAAAAAAAACAATTAAAACTAAAATCATATCCAAAGATGTTTAGTCTCGCGACCCGCATAGAAAAGAAAAGCGAAGGCGACGGATTTTAGTTATAGATTATAGTTTTATTTTTGTTTTCTTTTTTATGGTAGCACATCGCACACAATTGCAATTTTCACAAGCGCAACTAACGATATATTCATGTATAACAAAGCAAATTGCAAATGGAAGAAAACAAGATATATAGGTAGGTACAATAAGCAAAACCAAAAATGAAAATTGAAAATTTTACTGAAAAGAGCTCGAAAGTCGAGCAGAAAAGAAAACAAGGACAGTGACAATGCGTTTTCACCTTAAAAACTGAAGAGAATTGCAAGTTTTGTTGTTTTCAAAAGTATTCTTCACGTTCAGAGAAGAGTTGCTCTTCCTGTGGCCAGAATTATTCCTTTACTTTTGAATGTTTGTCTTCTTGGTGCTTTTGGCGTTGTTGCTTCGAAAGAACTTCAAAAACACAGCTCGATATAATAATTTACTGTAAAATACTAACTTTCAAAACATGAAAATATTATTTTTTTTTTTTTGAAAATTCGGGTGGAAAATCTTAAAAAGCAAAACGCACTCACCCCTCTATTGTTTTGATATTGGATTCAAGAGTTTACACACCACACTCCACACCCCGAAATCGCCACCCTCACCCACACTTGACACGTCGTCTTGAGAAGAAACAAAAAAACGTATTGGAACAAGAACGATCGAATGAAGTGATAAACGAATAAGAAATAGAAATGCAATTTTTTCACAACGAATACGATGGAATTTCAGGACGAGTTTTTGTTGGTCTAACACTTTTTGCTTTGTACATTGAAGAAAAATTCATTAGAAATCACAATTACACTAGACAATACTTTCAAATTGTTTATATTCCGTGTTGATATAGGTTTTATTTGCTTTTTGTTCGATTTGCCAAGTTTTTTTTCAATATTTTTGGTCAAGAAAATTTAAATACACAACGAAAGTAAAGTCCGAGATGCACACGCACAGTCACAGTCACAATTTTTTTACTTGACTGGAATAGATCAGGTGCACCAACTTTAGAAATCGAATTGGAAAATTTGTTCAGGTAGAGTCCCAACTGGAAAATAATGGGTTGACAGTTGTAAGTAATCCATAAGGGTTACACCGCACTCGAAGGAACTGCAGTGCAGCGGAATTATGGTGGATTTACATGTATCTGCATTTGGTTTCTGCACAAAAAAAGGGAAGCCAAATACAAAATGTATATTTGTTAGATAGAGAGAAAAGATCAGAACAGAAGAACTTTATTTCTGCATTAAAGGAAAGTGCCATAATACAGAAATGAAGATGAACGATGAACATGTTCTGGATGGTTCTCTTTCACTCGCTCGGATTTTTTGTATACATCTGTTAAGCCTTAAGGTTAGACCGCACTAGGCGGAACTGCACGGCAGCGGAACTGCGATTCAAAATAATTTGTATGAAATTGTATGAAGTTCAGTTGCCGCTTAGTGCGATATAGCTCATACAATTTCATACAAATAATATTTTGCCGCGTTGTGAAGTGTAGTTCCGCTGCAGTTGTGTGCGGTCTAACCTTTAACTACATTCAACACACTTTTGTACAAAAGTGAAAAAAATGTTTTGTCTTTTTCCAACATGCTAACCAATCCTATCTCGTATCTCAAATTTTACAAAAGTAAAAGTAAGAGCTCTCTTAACTTTTACTTTTGTACAAAAGTAAAACACCAATACATTCATAACAAACAGTTTTGAAAACGACTAATAGATGTCACTGGCTGTGGGGAAATTTAAGGGGAACAAACCACGAACACACCTTATCTTGAACAGCTGATAGCTGACGTTTTTTTTTTTTTGTTCAAGAAAAAAAATTCAATTCAATGCGAAAAAAAGTGTGTTTAAATAAATATGTATTTTATTTAAACAAATTTTAAATTGATGTTGAAGCTGGCACCAGGAATTCAACAATGTTCTTCATCAAAATTAACTCTTTTTTATTATGAAGACTAGCATTTTGTAAATATTTAGGTATATCATACGCTTTCCTTGGACCACAGAACGATCATCTTAATTTGAAGAGCTTGCATCTTGTAAATGTGATGGTTGTTCATTCTTGTGGAGGCGAATGTGTGATTTTCTTCAGCATATTGAAAATAGCCTGTATTTTAATATAATAATAAAATAATTAATTTGTGTGAGGTCAACAAAGTACTTTCCTGGCACATCTGCGCTGGAACCCCGAACACACTTACTAGACAGTACAAGTACAACAAAGCAAAATAATGTACACTCCCGAAAAATTGGCTTATAATTGTTCAGATATATTAGGACGATTTTATTTTAAAGAAAGACAAATAAAAATAGATATTTTGCATAATACCTACAAATCTAATACCTGGCGTAACAAATTGTTTTGCAGTTTTTTTTTTGATAAATGTCAAAAGCTCTAAACTTTAAACACAATTTTTGTTCAATTTTTCCCAAGCAGATGACGCTAGAGTATGTGTGTAATTTTTCACTTTTGTGCTTTTCCACAAAAGTAGGTCTATGTAGGTAAGCGTTTAAGGTTAGACCGCACACAACTGCAGTGGAACTACACTTCAAGATACGGCAAAACATTAACAGCCTTATGCATAAACGAATTATAGCGAGTGCATAGTGCTATGCACTCTTTATAATGCCTCTGAACGCAAAAACCTTATTCATAAACTTATGCAACATTGAATAGATGCAACATAAGCTAAACGCGTTTGGAGGTTGTATAGAGCCAACATAAGGGTTGTTTAGTATCGGAATGTCACTTTGACTCACACACAACAATAATGTAGTTAGATATTAGGGGGGCGCTTATTTTTGTAATCTTGGAGGTGTTTAAATCTGACTATCAAAATATTTTTTAGAATTAAATACAACAATAAATAATGTTAGTTTTGTCAATTTATTGTACATTTTTGTTGTGATATTGTTTAAATAAAATTAAGAATATTTTTGTGTACACTTTATTTTATAGAATCTACATAATACATGTAAAAGATTTTAAGATTTTCCATCAAATATTACAACTTTTGCAAATGCTCGACGGCGTGCGTGATTTAAATTAAATTATACAAAGATTCACCTTCATCACTTTCACGGTTAAATACAAATACATTTTAAACATTACAAAATAATCACCACCCTTTTATTTTTCTCCTCAACAAAAACATCACGATGTGAGTGAATGGAAAAATTCATGGAATAAATCAAAAACGACGTTTTTTTGTTTCAAATATTTTTAATTTTATTTGCAAACACAAAACACCAATAAAGTAACTGGCTAATTATAATAATATTATAAGAAATTAATAAAAAAAACAAAATGAATCCAATTGCCAGCAGAATTACTTCTTTTGATTTTTCACACAGCACACACACAGCTGGGTCTCCTTTGTCGTTTTTGAAAGTAAAACGTAATAGATTTCTCCTTTATGTTACTAGTTTTGACACAAGCTCATTATAACTATAATGGGATGAAAAATATTTTATGCATAACAATTTATGCAACGTTGTATAGTGGCTACATAAATCCTTATGCAGTGCATAACTATTCATCTGTTCAGCGGATTCTAATGAATACGGCTGTAATTGTATAAAATTATATGAGCTATATCGCACTAAGCGGCAACTGAACTTCATTAAATTTCATACAAATTATTGTGAATCGCAGTTCCGCCTAGTGCGGTCTAACCTTTATGAGGTGATTGTGAGTTGTGAGGCATCAGTGAGGTTGCCAAATAAAGCTGTTAGCTATCACAGAAAATAGTCGCAAAAATCTGATTCCACCCGTACCACAAAATCCTTCAGTTCTACCTATCCTTATCTTACATATCAAACATATGGAAAAATATGTAGATTTTGAGAAAATTATAGAATTCTGAAACTAACATTAAGCTAGGATTATACGGTGTGTTAAAACTACACAATTGTGTATCTATGACATCGCAGCAAAAAACAAAAAATGTATTGCATATTTCACATACGTGGCAAATTTCTACATAACATTGTTATGTGTATTTGATGAAGCGAATAAAATGTACACAATCTTACATAAAAATGTGTGCCGTTGGTTTGTACATATGCGTACAAAAATATGCTTACACAAAAATTGTTATATATTTCTGTGTTGATTACATTGTATGTAGAGCATCAACATTTTTAGTTTATATGTACACAATAACACACATCCCAAGCAACACATAAACTCTTCAAGAGTTCTCCAAACAAAATGATCATTTATTAACTACCTCTTAATTCAATCTTTTTAAAACCATTCCACTTTACAACATTTTACTTTGCTCCTCAAAAGTGAGTGTGGTGAATATGCCCAGTTATGTAAACAACGACACATTAGTAAAACTTGGTGCGCAATCTATGAATGAAATAAATAATTAAATCCATCACGGTTGGTGTCCAGCCTCGTTCGTACTGGAATAATTGACGAAACCTTTTTGGAAAGCACCATCTAGCAGACCCTAGAAAATTCTAGAACCCTTTATTTCGGATATAAATACAGGGCCACCAGTCCGAAAGCGGCAGTTTGATTTTGAAAGTGAATGAATAAATATCAGTATGAATAAAGAGTTGCATACATGTGCTTGGTTATAATAAAAGTATTAGAAATAAAAGTATTTGAAATAAAAGCGTTTTATTTTGTGAAGAAATTGTTGTTTCAGTTTGAATAAAGGAAATAAGTTTTATTTCCGAAACCTTAGGGAAATATTACAATATTAAGAAAACGTCTTTTACTTACTTACTTACTTAGGTCCTCGGACCTATTACGTCCGTGATGTTTCCCTTACAGGACATAGGGCCTCCACTATACCTACGTGCCATCGTGTACGATTTCTTGAAATATATTTCAGCTCTCTCCAACTTTTCCCCAGTCGTGCCGATTCCTGTTCGACCGTTCTTCACCATGTACTTCTAGGCCGGCCCACTTGTCTTCCCTCCTGTGTGAGCGGGTTACACTGCATTGCTTGAGATGCAATGCACCGATCGCCTTTTCGAAGCGTATGGTCAATCCACTGCCACTTTCTTCTTCGTATAATGGAGTCTATGGGCTCCTGACCCGTTCTCGCATGAAGTTCGGCATTGGAGATACGGTTGGGCCAGACAATCCTCAAGATGTTTCGTGGACATCTATTAACGAAGGTTTGCAGCTTTCTAGTGACAGTTTCAGTGACTTTCCAAGTGCTGCAGCCGTAAAGCAGAACGGATTCAACATTGAAGCGGAACAGTCGTAGCTTGGTCTTTAAGCTAAAAGAGTTGCTTCTCCATATTTTGGACAGCATTCCGAACGCAGCCTTTGCTTTTCTGATTCGGCTGTTTACGTCCAGTTCAGTTCCGCCACCCGTAGAGACAATACTCCCAAGATATTGGAAATCCTCTACCATCTCTACCGGTTGTCCAGAAATATTTACTTGGATTGATGAGGAAGTTCCAAGGCTGATCCTTTTAGTTTTTTGCCGAGTTGATCTTAAGCCTTACGATTTCTGCTTCTCTCTCCACCCTTGTTGTCATTTGATGGAGATCCATGATCTTATGAGAGCGTAAGCATACGTCGTCCGCGTAGTCCAGATGTTTGAGGTGAGATTGCAGAGTCCACTGAATTCCTCCATTTCCATTTGACAAAGCTGCGTGCAGTACGGCACTTATCACCAACAGGAACAGTATTGGTGGCAGTATACAGCCTTGCCTAACTCCACTTTGGATTTCAAACTCCTCTGACAGCCTACCTTTGTGCAAAACGTGACACTTGGATCCATCATATATAGCCTTGATAATAGCAATCAATTTATCTGGGATGCCCATCCTGCGCAAAGCAAGCCAAATAAATTCTCTATTGACACTGTCGAACGCCTTTTCAAAATCGATGAACAGCAGGTGAAGTGGTGATCGATATTCAACGCACTGTTCGATGATGATCCGCAAGGTGTGGGTGTGAAAACGTCTTTTAAACATCTTAAATACCTCTTTTAGAAATATTTGTATATTGACTCTTTATAGATCCTCTTAAAAACGTCTTTAAATGGACCATATTGATAGCGCATTAAGAGTAGTTCATTTTCCTCTTTCAAATGCATATTAAAGATAATTTTCAGATGTTTTTGTGTTAAAACATCTTTATGAAGGCTTAAAGGTTCATCTTCAAGAAACACATTTTTTTGTTACAAATTTTATCGTCTTTGAGTTTTTATTTGTCCTGTATTTTTTGTGTTATTAAAATTAAAATTATCCAAACATTTTATTGCAAAAATATGAATTGAAAATCAATAAGGATAAAATAACAAAAGGTATATATACAAAAAGGTTGATCTATGACGCCAATGAAAATGAGAGGACGACTTTTATCTCTTTCACACTTAAAAAAAAACATAGCGATGGTATACATCTGTTAATTCAAAATTGGTGCTAATAATTATGCAATTATCCAAACATTTATATTTTGTATTCGCTTCATTTCTTGTTCGCAGCGCAGTTTCAATGTGTAGTTATTTTGTGTCAATTCGCACGTTAAACAACACTATAAAACCCCATGACACACCATTTACATCAAACATATGGAAAAATATGTAGATGAAGATTTTGAGAAAATTACACATTTCTGAAACGAACATATTTGTGTAAAAAGATAATCGAATATCAAAAGTTATATGTTGAAGCCGATTAGACCATATACTAAATTGAACATATTTTTATGTGGAATTGTTCCGAAATTTTGTAAGCATAAATCTATGTGTCATATACGAGTGACACAATTGTGTTTATTAGACGATATGCAACCAAAAGGCGAAGTTCTTTATGAAGAACATTCTAAGAGAGTTGTGTTATCAACTCATCAGTGAAACTTGCCTTTGGTGTTTGTCTCGGTGGTCTAGTCGAATTCACGTTTACAATTTAATATTTTTGCTGATTAAATGCATTCTTTTAAATTCCTTCCCTTGTTGAGAGTTTTGTAGAGGATCGCAACGAGGACGGTTGTGCCATGCACAGCCGTCCATACGCAGTTTTAATTTTAACAGTAACACTGATAATTATTTTTATAAAAAAAAAGTAATTTAAACTAAAAACCCCGGATGGATTCCTTTTGAGGGGGGGAATTCGTTCTGGGTACCTCGAGATTACACTCCCGCAACAAATTAGTCTGGACATCATCGCCAGCACTAAATTAACATCGTTTCTCCATTTCCCGTGAAAATGGTCTCCAGGTGGATTCCAGTTCTGCCCAGCAACAGCTTCAGCCGCATAACGGCTGATAACAATACCATTGTCAATGACAATGCACCAACCACCTGTACCATACATCGTTACCGCTACTGAAACAGATGCCAAACGGTGCAACGACTTAAAAAGACAAAGGATTATTACACCTGCACAAAAAAAAAAACAACTGATTGCACCACAGACGAGGTGATACCCAACTGAAGACAACATAATATCTTAAAAACTTTTTTTTTAACGCTACATATTAATTCTCAGGGATTTAGTGCTCCAATGCACTAGTGTTTGTATCCTTTTTTCAATTAGATAACCTCAGTTCACTTTTCTATTTAATACCATCAAATGTCATAATTTTATTAAATACAAAAGCAACTAAATGAAAGTGGTTTATGTAAAGAAAAGAAATCGAAAAATTTAATTTAATGTCCAAAACTCATTTTTATTGTTATTGAGTAATCTGCTCTAATAATGTCCATTTGTAAAAAAAAATTAATACAAATTCGTGATTGTTTTCATAATATAATATGAATGTTCTTATCATAGGGCGTACTCGCTCTATCACACTTACGAACTTTACTTTTGATGGCGCTCACAGCCCAGGATGGGCTCGGCCTCAACTAACAAGCCCCTCCACCCAGCTCTGTCCCTAGCTAGCCGCTTCCAGTTGCGCACAAGTCGTCATCCACTTGTTTGCGCCACCTGTCACGGGTTCTACCTCTGCTGCGTACCCCATCGGGGTTGGATTCGAAGACTCGTCGGGCAGATGCGTTGCTGTCCATACGCTCCACGTGCTCCAGCCATCTTAGCCGCTGTATTTTCAGCTTTTTGACCAGGTCAACGTCGCTATATAGCTCGTCGTTGAATCTTCTCCCCCATACTCCTTCGATACACACTGGACCGAAAATCACACGAAGAATCTTCCTCTCAAAGCACTCTAGCAGATTTTTATCCGAATCTTTCAGTGTCCATGCTTCTGACCCATAAAGCAGGACCGGGATGATTAGGGTCTTGTATAAAGTCTCCTTGGTTCTCTGAGAGAGGGCCTTACTACTTAAATGCCTTCTTAGACCGAAGAAACAGCGGTTGGCAAGAGTAATTCTTCTATCACATGAAATGTTAATATAAATATAATTATAATTCGCCTCTTATATGTAAGTGTATAGCCAAGACTGCTTTGCTCAGGAGACAGGTATATTTTAGGTTAGTTTTTAAGTGATCATTAGGAATCCTGTATATATGTATATTTTTTTTGTTGCATCAATAAGCCAACACGTTACTGTATTTGCTTTTAGAGCAGGAGCAATATAACATCTATGTAAAAACTGCCATGTGGCGAACAAAATAGTAATAGAAAAAGCAGGCAATACTTTATAGCCGCAGTTCCTCTTTGTACTCTTAAGTATATATAACTCTGAATTGTCTACTCTGTAAAACGTTTTTTAAAGTCTCAATAAAAATCAATTCAATTCAATTCCTTCCCTTGTTGAAGTTTTTCATCCCCCATATTTCAAGTTAAATCATATTCAAACGAAAAACAACCACAGCCGAGCGAAGACCAAAGGTAGATATTTTTTTATTCTGAAATTTTATTTTTTTAAAATACTTATAAATATTTTTCTTTGTTAGTTTCTTTAAGCATCACGACCATCTTAATAAGACAGTAAATTTGTTAAAATAAGGATTGTCCTTTTGCTACAAAGAGTTGGTCGAATTCGCTACAAAAGAAAAAAAATAAATTCGAAACAAGTTCTAAAGGAGTAAAGCATAGAGTGTGAAGAAAAATAAAAAAAATCATTTGGGTAAGCCTAGGGATCGAACTCTGGATGCCTCGCATTACTTGTCGAGCGCGCTTTTTTTTTTTTTTTTTTAATTCATTTTTATTTTATATTCAACTTAAAACTATCTTAATGCTAGACAAAAATTCATAAAAACTAGCCTACTTATCAATATCTTACAACTAACTTACTGGCCCTAGGGCTCTAAGTTAAACAATATCCTAATACTAATGCCTTTCGGCCTAAGAACTTATTATATACTAATATCGTTTCTGGTTTTATTTTTCACCAAGAAAGATTGCAAAAAACTTGGTATCCATATCATATTATTTTATTTTTTTATATAAAACTTACATACTACCTAAAAATATCTTAAAACTAATTAAAACTACTTAGACTACTTAAAACTACTATAAAACTACTTATAACTACCTTAAAACTAGAACAGCCACAGCAGGTTTTTTTTTAGTTTTGTAATTTTTTTGTTTGTTTTTGTCGTTTTTATAATTTTTTTTTTTTTTATTTTTTTGTGGTGCCACCCTGACTGTCCCTACTTAAAACTAATAAACCCTAACTATGTAAGTCGGCCAAGACTAAAAAGCTAAGTTAACTTTAAAAATCATTGTTTTCAACGCTAAGCCACCAAAACTGGCTCTCCTGCTTCATCATATCTATTCGGTCCCTATCAGACACAGTCCTACTGAACCGAAGTCGCTCAGCTCCGCCTTGTGCGATGACGTCTCGACCATAAAGAAGGCGCCTATCTACAGTTCTACGGCAGACGTGGTAGATAAGCGGAACCGCCTCTCTATCCTGTATCAGCCCCCGACTGCCTAAATAGAAGAATGCGTTAGGTGGAATATAACTACAGTTCTACGGCAGACGTGGTAGATAAGCGGAACCGCCTCTCTATCCTGTATCAGCCCCCGACTGCCTAAATAGAAGAATGTGTTAGGTGGAATATAACCGCACACTCTCAAAGTATTCGTTGTTGTGGTAGTAAGCCCCAAAAATTAAGCTAATAGCTGAGGACATCGCTCTTGCAATGTGACCCCGAATCAGCTTGAGTATAAAATTATCGATTCTGTTAATGTTGGCTCCATTGTAAAGAACCTCGTTGGAATAATAGTGTTTGTACTCCGACTCTGGTGTTCTGTGTAATCCAAGGCAGCGTCGAAGACACTGCCTCTCAAACACCCGAATCTTTTCCATTTGAGATGGGGCAACGTTGAACCACAACGGGCATCCATAGGCAATCATTGGCCGGATAAGGGCCATGTAGCAAATCACCTTAACCCTGCTGTCAAGACGGCTGCTATTAACAACCGTTTTGTCAGGGCGAAAGCTCCCCTGGCTCTGGTCAGAGTAGCATTTATATGTCTGTCGAAATACAAATACTGATCCATCCAGATGCCAAGGTACTTTACTACACTTTTATTCGCCAGTGGATGTACATGTGGCCCTACGATCACCTTCTGCGCCAATTCTTTCTTGTATCCCTAGGGGCTCCATGCAATGGAGTCCTGAACAGAATGGTTTCGGATTTCTGAAAGTTGATTTTCAACTTCCAGTCATCGCAATATCGCTTAATCTTGTCGAAGTCACGCTGTAAGAGAATTCTGATGACCTCAACTGTTGGAGCTGTTCTGTACGCAATTAGATCGTCGGCATACGCTATGGCATGGGCTAGACTACCTATCAGATCCCTGGTGTAAATACTGAATAGAATCGGTGAGTTCACCGCTCCCTGTTGAAGACCATTTTTATTTTCGAAGGTTGCGGTAGAAGTTACATTGCCAATTTTGACAACAAACTGTCTACCATTGAGCATATCATAAAGCATATATAAAAGCGGTTTACTTATGCCCAGTCTGGCTAGCTTTATATACAGACCTTCTAACCATACGGTGTCAAAAGCTTTTTCCAAGTCAACCAGACAAGCACCCGTACACTGTCTTTTAGATTTGTTCCATTGGACATCAGAAACGAGCTTAGACGCGGCATGAATGGTGTCATGTCCCGCCTTAAAACCGAACTGATTGTCCGGTATGATATTGTTGTCCTCCGCCCACTTGGACAGAGCTCTATTTATAACTTTCTCAAATACCTTACTGATACTCGGAAGAAGACTTATCGACCGGAGATTCGCCGGATTGGAGTTGTCCTTGCCCTTTTTCGGGAGAGGATGAACCACAGCTGTCTTCCACCGCCCTGGATAATATGCATTATTCAGAGCGTTGTTAAACAGTGTGGCATAAATGTCAACTGCTTCCTGAGGCAGATGTCGCAGTACAACGTTGGATATACCATCGATTCCTGCTGACTTCTTTTTCTTTAATGACGCGAAGATGAGCTGGAGCTCAACTTTCGAAATTAACAGGGAATTAGCCCCGTTTCGCTCGGCGATGGTGGCGTTTGCCAAGTGTTCTTCATTGAACCCGGTGAAACCGAGATTCTCTGATCGCCATTGCGTCATTTCATTTCGATTGTAGAAGTGGTGAAGCAACCCAAGCAACACAATTGTGTCTTCAAGATATCTTTAAAATTACTTTCACAAGAGCTTTCAACTCTTCACACAATCTTAAAGAGTTCATTAAGACCCAAAAGGGACCAAAGGGGAGGAGCCAACTGTATGGGAACAAAGAGTTCTAAATAAAGTATTAGCAAGAGGTCATAAAGATATACGCTTTTTGATTGATCTTTTGAGGAGGTTTTCAAGATATCTTGAAATTGAATGTATTTTGTGTCAATAGTGTGATCGCGAGAAGAAAATATTAAAAAATAATATCTTTCTCTTTTACACAAATACAAATGTAATACAATTAAAATGAAATAGAATGAACTTAAAATTAACACATGAATTCTCAATGTATATTTACGCTTTATTTTTAAGGGACAATAAACACATTTTATTAGCTTTAATAACTAGTGTTTTGATATGCAGCAAAAGATTTATTTCAAAATAGCATATTCTACCCCACTAAGAATTGATGCGCTATTAAATAAATAAGTATTTAAAGGTAAATATGAAAAAAACGTAACACCAATCCATGTCGATAAAAAAGAAAGGGCATATGAGTTGTATCCCAAAGTATTATTTTACAAATAAAAGTGTATGTATAGTGTAAATATCAACTGTGTTACTTAAAAATCAACCAATTAATAGATAAATAAGAAATCCAAATAATTAATTTCAATAAACATGGCGATTTTTTTTTGTACGCATATTAGAAATATTTCTACAGGGTGCCTAATTTCTAATGACCAAATATTTTTATTGTATGGGTTTTGAATATTTTTACTTCGTAAGTAAATAAAATGAAAAGACGAATTTGGGAACAAAATATTCTATAAATGTCAAAATGATATAGATAGATTAATAAAACTGTAAGAAATCCTGACCTTTCAGCCATTATTATCTGCTCTATGACTCTAGTGCTTTTGGGTACTGCTTGGAGCGAAATATTCTTTAAATGTCAAAAAAACTGTAACTTTCATTGAGGGATGGCTGAGATGTCTTTGGCTAAGGAATAAACCTCTGAGAAATCTGGAATTTTCAGATTTTTTGATCTGCTCTGAAGTATGCATTGACATTTGAAACAAAATGTTTTGTTAGAATTTACTTTCTTGCATATATTTCAAGCCATTAATTATCGAATTCACTTGAACGAAAGCTTACACGTCAAGATCAATTAAAATACCTACATACATATATAACATTATTAAAGTTCAATAAAAAAAAAACCAAATTAACTGTCTTAACTAACTTCTTAAACTACTCGTACATAAACATATTTAGTACACTGCACACAAAACTTAAAAATTAAAATATTAAATAAAATAATAATATTAAATAATAATTGAGTTTTCTCTGAAACTAAATTGAACAGAGTCACCCTTTACATTTTGTTTATATAAATACAAAACCTTCTTGCAAAACCGTTTAAAGAGTTTTTTAAAAAGTCATTAAAACATCTTTTTTGTAATACCTTTTATTTAGAGTCAAATGCCTCTTATTAACCTTAGAATAAGAGCTGTCAAAAAATTTAATTCTTAACAAAGAGTAAACAAAGGGTCAGCAAAGAGTTAACAAGAAACATTATTTCTTGTAGTTGCTTCAAATCTCCACAATGTCTGATTTAGATTCGACCAACAATAAGGAATAGAGACGACACAGGAGGATTCTTTCCTTGATGTCGACCTGATAGAAGTTGACGATATACTTAACAGCGCCTCGAGGCTTCTTGAAGAGGATGACAGCATTCGGACAATAGCAGCAATACAAAAGTCAGCTACTACTTGAAATACTACTTGAAGAGGAAATGTTAAGCCTTCATAAAGACGTTATAGTAAAAAGACATCTGAAAAACAACTTCAGTATGTATTTGGAAGAGGAAAATGAAATACTCTTAATGTGCTTTATACATGCTCCTTTTAAAGACGTTTTAAAGAGGATGTATAAAGAGCCAATTCAAAAATATTTAACAAAGAGCTTTTAAGGATTTTAAAAAGAGGTTTTTTTAATAGTTAAAACAAAAAACACTTTTAAAGAGCATAGTAACATGTCGATAAGTGGAATGGTATTAACAAGATTCAATTAAGAGCTAATTAAGAAATGATCATTTTGTTTGGAGAACTCTTGAAGAGTTTATGTGTTGCTTGGGAAGGCTCTGTTTTCCAGGTCATGGTTCGGGCGAATGCTAGCATTCACCTTGTACATCACTTGCTGGAAAGCAGCCCCCACAGCCTCCACTTTCTCACGAAGATCTTCGATTATAAAGAGGTCATCGTCCAAGACGGCTTCCTCTGGATCTATTCCTGCTATCAGAAGTACGTCTCTGTTCTCTGTCGTTCTCTGAAGCTTAAGACACGGAAGTTCGTCTTGATCATTCCGTCTAAATATTTTATTAATTTGAGGAAACATACTCGGGTCGCTAGAATTAACGGCCCGAATTTTGTTGTCCCAATACAAATTAATAGACAACCGGTAATTTTCCTTGATCAATTGGTTGATGTTTTTAATTGACGACTTCAGTGTCCTAATCTCTAGATCGTGTATGTCAGTAAAGCGTCTGTACAAGAGTTTCGGTCTTGTCAAAAGTCCACTTTTTTGTCTGTGTAGTTCGTCGATGGTCGCGTTGCGGTACATGTCTGTGGCTTCGCGTTCTTTGTATTTTGGTATTGTTTTTTCCATTGTTCGTTGGATTGTACTGTCCATCTTTTCCAAGTAATCGTCAATTTCGGTATTTGTCAAATTCCTGTCTATTGGTGGGGATATGTTGTTCATTCGTAGTTCACTCGATAAAGCGCTGGTGAAGCGTGGCCAGCGAGTCTTACTGTAATTGTAAGAATGCACTGGTACATACTCCTCCAACTCCACGAGCTCGTTCGGAAGTTGAATTACGGCAGCAAGTCCGCAGTGATCACTGTCGTACTCGATCGTTCGTAAACAGTTTCTTGGTCGTTGACCCACAGTGTCAGTAATTGTCAGTCTTGTGTCTTTCAACAATAGATCCAGATAGGAACCGCTCCTTGGAAACGAAGGCCTGTCAGTAGCCAAAAGGTCGAGCATATACTCAACGTTGTATTGACACATCCAATTAAATAGATGGCTACCTCTCGGATTTTGTATTTGATTTCCCCAATCTACATGTTTGGCATTCAAATCACCGGCCATGAGATAGTAATTCTTTTCCGAGTTCAATTGTAAGCATTGAAAAAGTTTTTCGAGCTCTGTTAAAAATTCAGTTGGCTGAGGTGATTCCGGTGCATAAGCCGCAATCGCATACATCCGCTTCCCATGTTTAATAGGAATGCAAACGATACACGCCTCAAGCAACCGAAATCTGCGTACTTCACTATTATATATAACTTTATAATTTATGCCTTTTCGTACAAAGATTGCGACTCCTCCCCCCAAAGTGGAGTTGGGCCGATCTCTTCGTACGATATTGTAATTATTGTTAGTCAATTTATGTTTCTGGTTGAGCTTAGTTTCGCTGGCCATAAACACATCAGGACTCTGATCTTTCAACAATTGGAATAGATTTGCTCTACGTTCGGTCTTAATCAATGAATTTACATTCACAGCAAGGATCTTTAAGGGCCTCTCCGGCAGCGCGCCCTTAACATATAAAATGCGATAAGCTGGGCAAAGCAGAGTAGATATTGTCTACCCTTTTCGCCTGCTCACTTATCTGTTTTTGAAGTCTTGCTATTTGGCTCTGAATGGCCAGTAGCAAACCTCTTATTTCGGCCTGTGCGTCCGGAGCCTTAGGCACAAGGGCCTGTGGAGCTGCCTTTGGCGCAGGCTGCACCATTTTTCCCTTTCCTGACGCCATTTGGGCGTAGGAAATTTGGGGATTGACGGAAATTGTTGTTTGAGGACGCGTTGGTGGGCGTCTTTCTATCATCTCTGCTTGCCTTGCCGCTTTATTGTGTTTCTTTTGTTGAAACGTCGGACATCCCCTATAGTTTGCGGGGTGCCCGTCGCCTCGGCAAAGTGCACATTTAAGTTGGGTCAATTCGACCCTTTCCTGCCCGAGCTTACACTCACCTAACATGTGGTTCTCACCACACTTGACGCAGCGTGACTGCATTTCGCAGTTTGCCGCAGCATGGCCGAACCTTTGGCAGCGCATGCATTGAAGCATGTCGCCGCGCCTCTTTAATTTATCCCAAGTCACAAGCTGGTAGTCGAGGACGGAGATACTCTTCAGACTTTCCAGTTTGCTGCTGGGCGAAAGCTGTACCAGGAAGAACGGCAGATTCCGTTTCTCCCACCTGGCCTTAACTGTAGCGAACGGCTTAACCCCGATAAATTCGAGATCGTCGCTCGCTTTTTGGCGAAGTTCATTTAAGAGCACCTGTGGGTCCGTGTAGGAGTCTATGCCCTTTAGTAGGACCGTCTGAAACTTTTCAGTTTTTGGGGTAAAACTAAAGAACTCCGTTGTGGATTCCTTTAACAAATCTTTAATAATTTTATAATTTTTAATGGAAAAGCACTGAATAGCGTGCCTATCTACACTTAATCTTTTTATTGTAAAATTTGTGCCTATGGCCGACTTACATAGATTTATTGTGTCCTGTAATTCCATTTTATACGTGTTTATTGGTGGCACCTTTTCTTTTTTATCTGCGACGGCTGTGGCTGCTGCTGGTGTTCCCTCTGCTGCTGTGGTATCTGCTGCTGTTGTTTCTGCTGCTGCTGGTTCTGGATCTGCTGCTGGTGTTGTTGTTGCTTTTGTTTATCTTGTTGCTGTTGCTGTGACTGTTGATTTTGCCTATTTTGTGGCTGCTCTGGTTGTTGTTGTTTATTTTGCTGGGGCTGCTTATTTGTCGGTTGCAGCTCCGCATTTTTAATTTGCTGTGGGGCTACTTTTGGTGGAGCCTGTAGCGACTTTTTTAACTCCCGCTCCTGTTTTTCGCGCTCTCGTCGAGCTATTTGTTTATATTTGAGGGCCTTGACGATTTCATGCACCTCTGCTCGTAGCTGCTCAATCTGACGTTGTTTTTCCTCAACGATGCTATTGAGAGCTTGCTCCTCTATTTCCTCCTCTGCTGATGCCTGGTCTGTTGCATTTTTTTTCATCATCGTTGGCGTGGTACTCTTCTCCACCCTCAGATATGTATTCTATTTCCTCGTCATCGATGACTTTGGATGACGAGGAATCAACTTTCTGATGAATTACGCTGTTCGCTGCTTGTACTTGCTCCTCTTGCACCGTTTCCCTCTCATCAGCTGGCTGCTGATCTGAGGTGTTAGTGGAACGTGCAGGGCGCTTTATCAGGTTTGGTACGTATTTTTGCGGTTTCCTCCTCTTGGTTATCTCGGCTGGCGGTGCCGTTGCTTTTGTTGCTAGGGCATCTTTTGAAGTCCCCGCTATAGCTGCCGTTGGTGGCTTTGCTGGTTTTGCCTTCGTTGGCTTAGCCGCTGTTGCAGAGACATCTTTCAATGCCCCCGTTGGTGGTGCCGTTGCTGGCATTGTATTTGGTGCTGGTGCACCACCTTTCGATGGCCCCGCACTCTTCTTTCCATCGTCTAGATGAGTTTTATCCCACTCTATAATGTTTTCCACTTCTCTATTGTGGAAAAAAGCAGATAAAATATTTGACCCCGACTGGGGATTGAACCGGCTACTTTCGGCTACGGCACTATATGAAAAACGCTTGTCTCAAGCTAACCTTCTACTGTTGCACACACGACTCTAATTTAAAATTCTGCGAAAGCCAATAACGTCTACACTGCTTCACAGATCGATATCGACTGTTGTCGAGCTCGCTAACAGCTCGGCCAATCTCTTATATGAAATAATTAGCATTAAAATCGAATGACTTTCTCCTTCAAAAAATTTTTAACTCATAATTTATCTAAAAAAATCTATTGAAAGTGTTTTCGCCTGCCGCAAGTGAATTAATATAAGAGCCTTATGTTTTCATTGCACGTAAATATTTATGCAAATAATAAAGATGCGCACATTTTGCAAAACTAAAAAACCGTGCGCTCATTCGCATTATTACAAATTAATTATTACAATCATATAACACGTTTTACTTGAATTGCAAATAGTGGCAAAATGGAGTCATTGCGTTTGCAATATAATACTTTCCATATTAGCTTATATACACATTATAGCGACCCGAGCAAGATACTAACTTTAAGGATTGCATTAATATTTCTTTGGATCACAATTGGCTATGATTAAAGAAACATCAGTTCATCGCATTGTGACGCTGATGTTTTTGCTAATTGAAAGTCTAATGGATCAGTTATATCACCTTTGACTCCTATACCGATTTGGCTTCCCGTCAGAAGGATTTCTGGGTCACTAAAGCCGCGTTGGTGTGGGTACTCTCATATATCACCATATAAATAAATTTTGACATGCGAATGTTTTTTCGCCGCAACGAATGTTCCGCATTGGTTTGAGAGAGCCTTAACACAATTGTGTTTATTAGACGATATACAACCGAAGGCATAGTTCTGACATCAAAATGACGTAGGAGGCACACAATTATCTTGTTTTCGCACATCGTCTAATAAGCCTGATCCACATCTGTGTCGTGTGTTGTGTTGTGGAGTCGTGTGTCGCTATTGCTACAATGTATTTCATATGCGTAGAACCATATTTGTCTCGTGTGTTGTGTTGCAGTGTGGCGCATAAAGCCTGATCGACATCTGTGTCGTGTGTTGTGTTGTGGAGTCGTGTGTCGCTGTCATTCCATATATATTATGCGCCACACTGGCAACACAACTTACTTACTTTACTTTTGATGGCGCTCACAGCCCAGGATGGGCTTCGGCCTCAACTAACAAGCCCCTCCAGCCAGCTCTGTCCCTAGCTAGCCGCTTCCAGTTGCGCACACCGAGTGCTTTGATGTCGTCATTCACTTGATTGCGCCACCTGTTACGGGTTCTTCCTCTGCTGCGTACCCCATCGGGGTTGGATTCGAAGACTCGTCGGGCAGGTGCGTTGCTGTCCATACGCTCCACGTGCCCCAGCCATCTAAGCCGCTGTATTTTCAGCTTTTTGACCAGGTCAACGTCGCTGTATAGCCCGTATAGCTCGTCGTTGAATCTTCTCCTCCATACTCCTTCGATACACACCGGACCGAAAATCACACGAAGAATCTTCCTCACAAAGCACCCTAGCAGATTTTTATCCGAATCTTTCAGTGTCCATGCTTCTGACCCATAAAGCAGGACCGGGATGATTAGGGTTTTGTATAAAGTCTCCTTGGTTCTCTGAGAGAGGGCCTTACTACTTAAATGCCTTCTTAGACCGAAGAAACAGCGGTTGGCAAGAGTAATTCTTCGCTTGATCTCTGCACTGATGTCATTCTGCGATGTAATAGTGGAGCCCAGGTAGACAAAGTCCTTGACAACTTCGAAGTTATATCTGTCCATCGTGATATTTTGCCCGAGTCGACGATGTTGAGATTCCTCTCTCGATGACAGCATATACTTCGTCTTGTCCTCATTAACCGCCAATCCCATTCTAGCCGCCTCCGATTCAATGCTCGCAAATGCCCCTGCCACAGCTCGCTTCGTTCTGCCGACAATGTCTATGTCATCCGCATATGCAAGCAATTGAACGGACTTTTGATAGATTGTACCGCTGGTGTTGACATGTGCGTTGCGTACAATGGCTTCAAGAACGATGTTGAATAGGTTGCATGATAACGCGTCGCCTTGCCTCAATCCTTTCTCAACATCAAAGGAATCGGTGGTGTTCTTACCAATTTTGACGGAGCAGCGAGATTTCTCCATCGTCATCCTGCACAAGCGGACGAGTTTGGCAGGGATGCCGAGACTCGACATGGCTCTGTATAATTCGTCCCTTTTCACGCTATCATACGCGACTTTAAAATCGATAAAAAGGTGGTGTGTATCGATCTGGAATTCCCGGGATTTTTCTAAAATCTGTCGGAGTGTGAACATTTGATCGACGGTTGACTTGCCTGGCCTAAAACCGCACTGATAAGGGCCGATCAGATCGTTGACAAAAGGTTTTAAGCGGTCACACAGGATGGCCGACAAGATTTTATAAGCGACGTTTAGGAGACTAATTCCTCTGTAGTTGGTACATTTCAGAACATCTCCCTTTTTATGGATGGGGCACACTATACCGAGGTTCCATTCATCGGGCATACTTTCCTCCGACCAAATTTTGCAGATGAGCTGGTGTATGCTCCTAGCCAATTCATCTCCCGCTGATTTAAATAGTTCGGCTTGTAAGCCATCCGCACCTGCAGCCTTGTACGACTTAAGTTTGGATATCGCCAGCCGAACTTCGGTTAGGTCGGGTGGACGGAACTCTTGGCCATCATCGTCCAAGTTGAATGGAGCGTTCTGCCTATTAGCTGCATCTTGGCTGTCTTCGCCATTAAGCAGTCTAGAGAAGTGTTCTTTCCAGATCCTCAGCACTGACTGTGTGTCTACTACCATATTCCCACTCTCATCTCGGCAGGCTTCCGTTCTAGCCTTGAATCCTTGGGTGGATCGCTTCACCCTCTGATAAAATTTTCGAACATCTCCCCTACCGCTACAACCCTCAATAGACTCTACCGCCCGCTTCTCGTGCTCTCTCTTTTTCCTCCTGAGAAGTCGGCGTTCCTCTTTTCGTTTCAGCCCGTAGAGCTCCCGGGCCACTCTCTCAGCAGCTCTTGTTCGAGTCTGCAGCATTGCCTGGTAGGCCTCGTCCTTAGCTGCATGCGCTAGCCGGCACTCCTCATCGAACCAGGGGTTTCGTTGTATTCGCCTAGTGAAACCCAGCACATCAGAGGCGGCACTTCTAATGGCTTGTTGACAGTGTTCCCACTGGTCCTCTGCACTTGATGCTGGTAGCGGACCTCCTGAGAGATTAAGAGTTACGTGGTCTGCAAAAGTTCTGGCAGTCTCTTGCGATTTAAGCTTCTCGACATCGAATCTTTTCACAGCATCTGCTCTGCGTTGTCGCGTCATGGATATCCGCATACGTAGTCTAGCTACCACCAGGTAGTGATCCGAGTCAATGTTGGCCCCTCGGAACGTTCGGACGTCCAAGATACTGGAAGCATGTCTCGCGTCTATCGCAACGTGGTCGATTTGGTTGACGGTTACTTGATCACGCGACCGCCAAGTCCCCTTGTGTATATTGAGGTGTGGGAAGTAGGTGCTTGAGATGATGACATTTCGCCCCGCCGCAAAGTCTGCCAGCCTGTGTCCGTTGCCGGAAGTTTCGTCGTGTAGGCTGTGTCCTCCGACTATCGAACCAAAGATGCCCTCCTTTCCGAATCTTGCGTTGAAGTCACCAAGAATGATCTTCACGTCGTACTTCGGGCACATATCATACGTTGTCTCCAAGAGATCGTAGAATGCTTCTTTGGTTGAGTCTTCTCTCCTTTCATGGGGGGCGTGAACACAAATCAGCGAAATGTTCTTAAATTTGCCTTTGATGCGGATTGTGACCAGGCGCTCGCTTACACTTCGGAAGCCCAAGACTTCTTGCCTAAGTCTTCCCCTTATCACAAAACCACAACCCAAGAGCCGCTGACCCGGTTCCTTCAAGCACCCGCCGTAGTAGATGTCACACGTTTTCAGTCTCCGTACGCCCTCTCCATCCCATCGCACTTCCTGGATGGCTGTTACGTCAGCCTTTAGCCTGTCCAGGTTCTCCACTAATTGTTCGGCAACACAACACACGAGATTGTTCGGCTGCACAACACACGAGACAAATATGGTTCTACGCATATGAAATACATTGTAGCGATAGCGACACTCGACTCCACAATACAACACATGAAACAGATGTGGATTAGGCTTAAAATATATGGAATGACAGCGACACACGAGTCCACAACACAACACACGACACAGATGTGGATCCGGCTTAATACTGCCGTCGTTCATGGCATGTGGAGTAACACCCCGACTTCAAAGGCCAAGAAAGATGTCCATAATCCAATCTACAATCCAATCCACAATCTGATTTGTATGGATATGTCACTGCTTGGACATGGATTTGTGCGACTACATTGGATTTTTTTTAGACATGTTCCATAGTCTGGCCATCGTTCATGGCTTGTGTAGGCTGCTCTTTACATGCAGGATCTCATACTTTTGATGTAATGCATGTTCTTTGATGATCATATAATTTTCATTCATTTGGACAAGCATCAAAAAC
The DNA here is from genome assembly GCA_949320155.1 of Melangyna quadrimaculata. Classification (NCBI taxonomy): domain Eukaryota; kingdom Metazoa; phylum Arthropoda; class Insecta; order Diptera; family Syrphidae; genus Melangyna; species Melangyna quadrimaculata. The sequence continues at coordinate 93,053,221 of OX439484.1, forward strand.
GTTTTTGACATTATTTTTAAGCTTCCATACAGGACGAAAGAAACACATATTTTCATTAAACCATCTCCATTGGCAATATTAACCAAACGCACCAATTTTCTCACAGCTTCGTTAGTCCCAAAATACATTGAACCGAAACTGGAAGGAACATATCAGAACAAATAAATAATTTTATAGTGGATTTACATGTATCTTCATCTGCAAAATGCAGAAAAGTAGAGCAGGTCAGATGTATACAGAAAATCCGAGCGATTGAAAGAGAACCATCAAAAAGATGAACATGTTCGTCTTCATTTCTGCATTATGGCACTTTCCTATAATGCAGAAACGAAGTTCTTCTGCATTTTGATTTTTTCTCTCTATCTAACAAATATACATTTTGTATTTGGCATCCCTTTTTTTGCGCAGAAACCAAATGCAGATACATGTTAATCCACCATTACTCGCACATGTGCAAAAACACTGTCGCTACCACATCCATCAGACCGACTCTTCGACCCAGGTTTTTTAATCAACAACTTCCACTCGACTCCACTCCTGATGTGGAATCGAGTCGGTTGAAGCTCATTTCAACTCAATTCAGGTATTTAAAGGGGCCATGTAATCGGGGTAATTAATGTACACCCTAATTTATTCTCGAATGCTTCCATTTACACGTCAGTGTTGACCCATCCCATGCGAAAACATTTTTTTTTTGTATTTTACAGCGTGTATTTGCATTTTTGTTTGTATAAAAAAACCACATTTTACAATCAATAAAAGATAAGAAAATCGTTTCCGCTTATAAAGGATTTATTTTATCATCATATCATTACTTCGTTTTTCATTTGGCATCAGGTGGTCATAGTTTTCAACATCTACGATGTCACTACCAATGCTGGAGTCGTGTGTTCAATTTCCAATCGATGATAAAGTTCTTTTGGAAGTTGTCCCTAAAGCTAAGGATTGGGCTCTTATGCATGGGGCTGCAATGCGATCTAAAACCAATTTCAGTCCTGATGCTTTAAATGTAAGTTTGTAACACTTTAATGAGTTAATACATTTTCGTAATTGATTTTGTTTTAATGTGTAGTTTGCTCCATTTATCTTGACGCCTTCGTCATTTCCACGAAAAGAATATGAAAAAGCTGTTGATTTACAATGTATTCTCAATGAATTAATGCATTTTGTAGCGCATGATGATGAATTCCTTACGACAACCTTAGCTGAAACAATCAAGGTTGATGAGTTCACGCGAAATCTTTTTAATATCTACAAGAAAGTATTAGCTAATGGTATAAAACAGGTAAATTATCAACTTAATATTTGTGTTATCAGTATCATTTGTGAGAATATCATTGCAGCAAGTATTGTAATTGTGGCAAGTATAAATTTATTTAAAGGGTCATAATATACAAGGCCCAACTTAGGAAATAATAACTTTCAGTAATAACCAAAAAGCATTAGGGTAGATCTACCGTGCCCGGCGACTTCATGCATTTTCTTAGTTTGGTGTTGGATAACAAATTTGTGATTTCGAATTAGTTTTGTTGAAAACTTGAATTAATTTTGTAAAGAAAGTTTTTTTTTATCGGCTCCTGGTCACCGAAATTTATAAGACAACTACTTTAACACATTAACCGGCCAGTTTAATTTTATATTGTTTGTAATCTTACTCAAATAGTTAATACTTTATTTTCGTTTCATTACATACTCATACATAAGACATAACCATTAACAAACATATTTATTATTCTAAAAATTATATATTAATAGGACCTATTTATGAAGCTATGAGTATATTCTTTTACTCTTCTTATATTGCAAGCGTAACTGGGATCAAAACTAAACGTTGAAGATTTTAGCAATCACATTCCTAGACTTACATTTTTTAGAATGCGTGCAAAACTCATAGTTTATATTTTTTTTTGCTGGCAAATCTATGAAAAATGAAGATCTGATTTTCTAAATTAAATCAAAAGATAAATCCAGTAGGTATTTTTTTTTATTATTACTAACATTAATTAAAGCATACGTTACAAGAACTAAATAACACCATATTTTTGAGTGTTTGAAATAAGCAAAATAAAGGTTAAAATCGTAAAATAGAAGTAATGACAGATTTCAATTTGGGTTATACCTAATTCAATCGAAAATAATAAGGAAAACGCTGAATATCGCTAGTTCAAGTTTTCGACCTCCTTTCGGTTTTAATTCGATGTAAGCCCGTAATACCTGCAACGCACATATTCAAAGAACCAAATGCTTACATTAGTAAAAACTTTTGGTCATTTGAAAAAAAAAAAAAAATATCCGAAATTCTTCTTCATCATCGGTTCCAACACTCGTTCATTATACCACTCCGTTTGTCAGCTCGCAGGGTAAAGCAAATCTACTTGCAGCCCAGTTTGCTTCTGCTGCAAACTCGATCTTATCGCATAGTGTTATGACTCCGCCTGTACTAGAGAGCGTAAGTGAAGGATCCAGGGGAAAAACGGCTTAAGTCCATTTTTTTGAAAAATGAAACTAATGATGACATCTTGTAGGTTTCTGTAAGTACTATTTGATTGAATAATGAAATTTCCATACAAATTTTGGAAACCTCTCGAAAAGGCACTTTATGTAAAAAAACTTTTTTTTTTCAAAAGTTTTGTTTGGCTACAAAACTTAAACAAAACAAGTTTTTGTTGGCGAGCAAGTATAGATATCTGGGAGTAAATCTAAATAAGATCATAGATTTCAACAGACACCTTATCACAAAAGCTAAAACTTCACAAAGCCTATTAAATCTGTCTTGGAAGAACATCTTTTCAAACCAACGGATAGTATTATCTATAAAATATAAAATATTTGACGCCGTTGTTAAGAGTTCGCTATGTTACGCTGCGGGAATCAATGAATATGAAGCGATAGAGAAGTTCCATAGACGTTTTTTAAAGAAACTTTAATCTACCTCTAAACTCACCAAATTCTGCATTGTATCTTAAACTTTTGAGTAGCACTCTTATAACGCAAGCGGATTACATTGTAAAAGTGTTATCTCACCAAAATGTTCGTCTGACAAAACAAATGGCATTGTATGAATTGAGAAACGAGGACTGGTGGACTGGCCGAAGTGGAAAGAATTAGGAAGCGCATGTGGCGTAGTGGTAACATTGAACTCTCAAAATGTACGTCATCTAAAAGAGCAGCTTTATAAGATTATAGAAGTTCATGAAAATTCTGTACGTGATGCATTCATAGAAGAAGCTCAGAGAGCAGACTTCTTTACTCACAACTTAAACTAAATCTCATGCAATCAAACTACGTTAATGATTCGCTTAATTACAAAGAGATGTCTTTAATTTACAAAACAAGATGTGAAGTTATTGGCCTTAACGGATCTCCATACAACGGCAGCTTTAATCAGTTTTGCACAATATGTAATTTGAAAGCCAAGGAAGACTGTTTTCACTTCATGAGAATATGTGATGGTGGGTGAATTTAGGGTTTGACTACGGCAACATTCGGGGACTTAGGCAGAATTTTTGTGCTGCATATGTTCATAATGTGAAAAACAGGCCAGCTGTTTTGGCACTAAGTGAAACCCAGGAAGGGGAAAATACCGATCACTCGGAATTCAGCCTATATTGTTATAGCTTAGTGCCTCTTTTTTTCTCCCACCATGGTCTCGCCGTGTATGTTCGTAATGATGTTGCTTATCAGCTTCAGCCACAATACGGTTCGTGTTTTAATACCAACTTTAATTTCATGTGGTTTAAATTCACCGTCCATAAGCGAATCATTCATACTTGTTTTATTTATCGTAGTCCTAGTTTGGATAGTTATTCGATTTCCAGCGAATTCGATGCACTATCCGACACCATCTAGAGAATTATTTCCCATTTTCCGCACAGTGAAAGAAGGGGTGCCGAGATTTTTGCTGAGTTAAACAACCTGACTCAGCTTGTTGACGAGCCTACTCGAATTCCTGACGTTGCAGGTCAGTCCGCCAACACTCTAGACTTGTTCCTTACCTCTGACCCTGATAAATACACCATTACTGTATTATCGCCTCTAGGCACATCAGACCATTGTGTCATATCTGCTAATTTCTCGTGCCAACAAACCTCAGTTAAAGAGAAAACACCAAAGAGAACCGTTTGGCAATACGAGAAAGCCAACTGGGATGGTCTCAATGATTTCTTCAGGAACTTCAACTGGTCACTATGCTTCCTCGATAGTGACATAGACTCCAGCGCAGATATGATCACAAATTTAATTCTTTGTGGAATGACAAATTTTATCCCAAATAGGATGAAATCTATCAAACCCAAAGAAAACTCATGGTTTGATTCGAGCTGTAAATATTCTATTAGGGTTAGAGAAGTAAGCTTCCGCTGTTATAAAGCCAACCCTACTTAGGAAAACCGGAAAAAGTTTCAGCAAGCTAGAAAGACCTGTAACGTTCATATTCGACGAACCAAATTTTTACATGATCAAAAATTACGGCAAAAAATACTACAATGTCCTAAAGGTAGTAAACATTTTTGGTCATTTGTAAAAAACATACGAAATACAACCTCGTCCTCGGTTCCAGCGCGTGTCTTCAATGATACTCCTTTTGTCAGCTCGCAAGATAAAGCCAATTTGCTTGCAGCACAGTTTGCTGTTAATTCGACGCTGCCAGAAAGTGTTATGACTCCTCCTGTACTTGATAGCGTAAATGATTTTATGGGACAATTCTTCTTTCGCACTCGTGCAGTTGCTAGAGTTCTAAAAGATCTCGACATTCACAAATCCGCTGGCCCGGATAGTATCCCTCCCATTGTTCTGAAGAGGTGTTCTTCAACGCTGGCAAAACCACTGCGTAAGCTTTTCCATCTCACTCTATCTTTTTTTAAAAAAAAACATTTACTTGTATAGGATGTTGCTTGTTACTGAATTTGTTTAGTTATATATTCTTTTAATTCATTTAAATGTAAATTTAAAATAATTATAATATTAATAAATATAATAATACATTACTTAATTTGCTAACCGAGCTGATGACAATGCCATAGCTTAAAATTCAAATTTGTAAATCAACAATGTATCAAAAACGGAAAATAAGTGAATGAATTACTTACTTACTTTTCAAGTTTTCGGCTACCAAGTAAGTAAGTTATTCATTTATTGCAACATTTGTTTGAAACATTGGTTAATAATATATTGAATATGCAAGCTATGGCATTGCCGTCAGCTCGGTTAGCAAGTTTAATTAATATTATGTATCTTTTCTTTTATAAAATAAAAACGACAATTATTCAAATTCTGATACAACATCCTATATTTGTAAATATCTTTTAAAAAGCATTAAAGAGTTTTCCAGTCGGTTTGGTTTAAAAGTTGTATTGTTCCTTTCATTATTAGAGTATTTTTCCCGCAATGTGCTATCCGTTGTAGGGCAAATATGGGACACATACTTATTAAATAAAAACAGTCTTCTTTAGATTTTAAGTTACACAGTGAACAGAATTGGTTAAAGCTTCCGTTGTTAGGCGTCACGTTTAGCCCTAAGACTTCACATCTTGTTTTAAAAATCAAAGAAATTTGCTTGTAGCTCAAAGAATCTCGAAAATATTTTGATTGAATTAGACTCATATTAAGTTGCGAGTACAAAATTCCGCTATAAGATCTTCGGGCGTCGACTTTAAACTCATCCTGCATAGTGTTCTCATATTTCGCAATTAATCGATAGAATTGTTCTTTTAAATTTTCCAAGTTGCTTGTATTTATCGAACGAACTTCTCCAAATGAAATCCCTATGTTTTTCCACTTCGCCATCCACCAATCCTCATTTCTTATTTCATACAGTAGCAGTTTTCGGCTACCATGTAGGCCGTATATTGAAATCTTTCTTAACACATATCATTTTATTAGAATATAGAATTTATAAAATTAAAATCAATTTGTGTTGTATAAATAAGTACATTTTCATCCTTTATTTAATTTTCCTTAGAATTAAGCATTTGTTTAGAAAGTAAACTTATATTATCGTTTTTCTCGGAATCAATTTGAGTGGACTTAAGCCGTTTTTCCCCTAGACACTTCATATTCTTTGGTACTCGTACAGTTGCGAGAGTCCTTAGAGATCTTGAAATACACTAATCCGCTGGTCCACATGGAATATCCTCTTTAGTTTTGAAGAGTTGTTCTTCTACGTTGGCAAAACCATTACGTAAACTTTTATATCTATCCTACACTTGTGGAATTTTTCTAAGTGGATGGAAAGGGGCACTTGTCAAGCCAGTTCCTAAAAAAAGTCGAATCTTCATCCCCTCCAATTACCGACCAATTGCACTAAAGTCCCTTCTTTCTAAGGTCATGGAAACGTTTATAAATCATCAGCTTAAGAGATATCTTGAACAACGAAAGCTTTTTAATGACCGACAGTACGGTTTTCGTAGCAACAGGTCCACTAGTGATTTGATGGCATATCTCACCGAAATGTGGAATCAAACCTTACTTCATTTTGGAGAAACTAAGGTTATTGCTCTTGATATTTCAAAAGCATTTGATAGAGTTTGGCACGGAGCTCTCTCATCAAAAAAACGTGCATTTGGCATCGATGAGATCCTACTTCGTTGGGTTAAAAATTATCTCTCTGACCGTTCAATTCGAGTTGTTTTGGAAGATTTCAAGTCTGATGTTAACAGTATAAATCCTGGCGTTCCCCAAGGCTCCGTTTTGTCTCCGACAGTCTTTTTTATCTTCATAAATGATCTCTTGTTTGTAACATCTAATCCACTTCAATGTTTCGCTAATGACAGTACCCTCAACTTCTTATATTCGTTTCCAGATTCACAACCATGTTCTTCGGCTGTGGAACTGTAACGGAAGCGTATGTTAAGCTCATTAAATTCCGATCTTGAGAGTATTATACAGTGGGGCCTTAACAACCGCGTGCTTCGAAACACACAAAGTTGTCTTGTGTCAGTAAAGCGAAACATAGCACCCATGCCATTATCCATGAATGGCACTTGCATCGATGAAAATGTATCTAAAGCTTTCCATTGTCGGTATGTGTATTACTGACCATCTCTTATGGAATGATCACATATTCGATGTAGCCAAAAACGCAGCGAAATGCTTAGGTTTTTTAGAAGTTGCAAGAAATTTGTCTCCCCTTTCGATCTGGTTACCATGTATTAAGGATACATCCGCCCAAAACTTGAGTATAACTCTCAAACTTGGGCGGGTGCTCCGATAACACATCTGAACTTATTGAAGAGAATCCAGAATAGATCGCTTAAACTTATTGGAGACACATCCATTACTGAAACTTTTGTTTCCCTAGAACACCGTCGAAATGTTTCCTGTCATATATTCTTTTGTCGCTTTTTTGTATCAACAATGCTCAAACGAAATTGCCAGTTGCATGCCTCCCCTTAAAACTTTCCGCCGTGATACTCGTCTAGCAAGGAATGCTCATCAGAAGGACGGTCTGAGGCCGCATTTCTTAATTTTGTTTTAAAATATAGATTTTGAAAATTGAAAGAAGTATGAACAAAAAACAAAAAGCAAAAAAACCTTTCTAGTTTTTATATTTAGTTCCTTCGCAAGAAATTTTCAAAAAATACCTTCAAGTTTTCGGCTACCGCGCAGGCCGTACACGGGACTCCTTTAACGTATATTATTGTATTAGAATGCCCAATTCATAAAACAAGTATCGTCTATCGGCCGAAATTTGACCTTTAACCATTTTTACCCTTAACGGTAACATACGCACATAATTTTTTGTTCTTGCACAACCTTTCGGACTGTACATAATTCATGTAGTTCCGTTAAGTATTAATGGAGAAAAACGCTGGACAAAGTTTGGCCACTACGTATTAATATATAGGGTGATTCACTAATGTGTTACAAATAAATAAAGCGTGTAGATTGAGTCGAGACAATTTTCTAAAAAATTGACTTAAAACAGAACCGACATTTAAAAAAAAATAACGGTAACATTTACAATGCCATGTTATATCTTTTTGTAAAGCCAAAAATACCTTCTTTTTTTGTCTTTTAAAATATAATTATTTTTGTCAACAGTTTTTAAATTTTCATTTGTGTTTTCGTAACTTCCTCCCCCCCTTTATTTCTGCACTCCTCTCTCAATATGTCTAAACTAGATCAGAACAGAACAGCACAAACTGTCTGAACAAGTTAGAACAGAAAAGTTCAACTTTGTGGTTGACAGTTTCTAATCAGCTGTGAAAAGTGTCAAATTGAAATTGATTTGGTATATTTATATATTTCCCGTTTTTGGAGAACAATGAACGGTCAATGTGGGACCATTGCCATTTGCAGATTTTATATCAATTCTATAGTTTGCCATTTTATTTTATATTCCAATCTAATAAATTCCTTTTCCAAAACATCAACAACCAATAACTACAGTTAAAACTTGTTTTGTTTTCATGCTGACTGCTGACAGAAATCAGTCAGCTGTTCTTTGACACTTGTCACGCACTTGCACCACATAAAAAGTAGGTGCAGGAAATATTGTTCTCAACTGTTCTGAAAAACTTCATGGAACATATAAGTGACAGAAGGTAGAACAGCTGAGTGCAAGGTTTTTACTCATGGAACACACAATCTTGTACTTTTCTGATATTTTCTGTTCTTTTCTGTACTTTTCTGTTCCGAACAGATTCATTAAACAGACCTAGCAATCGAGTTCAGGAAATGGAGATTTTGGAGGGCATCAGCAATCTCAGTTGCCTGAACAGTATTCCTCAGCAAAAAAGTTTGGTTATCAAAATACTGAGAAAATAATTTTTGGATTGACTTGTTAAGCTTTTGACGGACCAAAATCGCCGATATCTCTCTCCTAAACGCGCCTAACCATCTCATCAGCTCAATCATTTGTACTTAGCTTTAGTTGGCTACAATTTGGCCCAAATGAAAAATGTACCCAAACAAAAAATGAAAAATTGTCCGAAAATTAATATATAAGAAGCAACGACAACAGAAAAATTACAATCGTACCACTTCGCGGGTTCAACGATTTTAACTCCCTTTTAGGGTCCTCTGTCCCGCTTAGGCGACTCCGTCGCCGTCGCTCCGGTTAGGGTATGCTCAGTCGCCTGGCAAGCGCCTATGTTGGCAGTCCGTTTGCTTTCAAATTTGGTTTTGCAAAAGTATTTTGGTTTCAGAATAAAAATTTGGGTCCATTTTTCATAATGAAATTTCACCCCAAAATTAAAAACAAAAAGAGTCCCAAAACCACGAAAAATTACACCAATTTACAAATTTTTAACTTTTTTTGTTTTTGTTGTTTCCCATATACATTTTTGAGCCATTTTTCATTTTTCGTAACCAATAAAAAAAAATGTATGCATCTTTAATGCCAATTTTATTTGTTTGTTGAAGAAAATTAAAAAAGTGGAAAATAATTAAAATAAATCAACAGTTATGCAAACAAAGAGAAGGTAAATGAATTACATATTAGATTATGTATAAAATGGCAGCTATCAGATTGAAACACTCGTAAATTTGTGCCAAACGTTAAACTGAGTTTTAAGGCTCTCCCAAACTAACGCGAAACATGCGGTGGAGAAACATTGGCCGTTTGTGTGGGCACTCTCATTTATCAGCATGTAAATAAATTTTGACAGGCGAATGTTTATCCGCCGCCGCGTTGGTGTGGGTACTCTCATTTATCACCATGTAAATAAATTTTGAATGGCGAATGTTTCTCCGCCGTGCCGAATGTTTCGCGTTAGTTTGTGAGAGCCTTTAAACTACAGAATACTGTCGTTTCACTTAAACTACAGAGATTGACTCATTTAAAGGCTTAAACGAAAATGTGAAACCGAATAAAGTTTTGAAGTAAAGTTTAAACCAAAAGGCGAGTTTAAACTTCCCTGTTAAATTGGGGATTAGATGTAATGAACCTACATCCTTCAACAAAATTAGCATGGAAAATCCGGTAAACTTAATTATCACTCATATATTTTTATTTCATTTCAAATCTTTTATTAATTTCAATGAAATAAGATTTCAACAAAATACAAAAAATACACAATCAGATAAGCCAGTAGTCAATTTTGTTTGTTCTAAAATAGCTAAAAACGCGTTGTTGGGACTTATTGAGCACTTATTTCATGAAACCACATTCTTTTATTTAAACTATAACTAAAGTTATTGATGACCTAATTATTTTTTATACTTGCTACACTTATAAACAAACAAAAGCCGTTCATTTTTATTAAGTTTCATATCACACAAAAAGATTTATGTATAAGTCAAACCTTATCTACTAAAGCCATTATCTTTGGGACTTATTCGATCTGATTTGATGTTGGAGACGTGCTGTACTGAAATAAGGGGCAAACAGTGTGCTTACTGTTGCTGGAAACAAGTTGAAATTAACACAATAGCTTCTGGTTTCGGCCATTTAGGACCAGCTAGTAAGGCAATTCAAAGGTGCAAACATGAATATTACAAACAAACAAAAATAATATTTTATGTATTTTGTTCTTGTTTATTTTTTATCTTTCAATTATATTATAACAATGTATTGTTGAGTTATTTACATATATGTATATCAAATTGCCAATGCTTTTTTATATTTAAATTTTCGCTATGTTTTTGTCCAATAGCTTATTTTCCTATTTTGCCTGAGCATGCTATGTGTAATTTTTTGTAAAAATTATTTGAATTTATTAAAAAAAAATAGATTTTTTACTTCTTTTTAATTTAGTAAAAAAAAATATAAATAATGATTTAACACAATGTAGACTTATTTGGGTACTATAAACCTCTGAAGGCTTTCGCCTACTGCCTATAACTGCTGGTCGTAATACGACGTAAATTAACTTGTTTCTTTCTTATACTATCTGCGCCACTCAAACATTGATTTGTTTGTTCCTCATCTGCGTCACCTAACTTATAACTTGTACATGTTTTGTTTTTTTTTTCTTTAAATTATTGAAATGTTAAGTCGATTTTAATATAACACAAACGATGCAAAGGCACACTTATACAAATATATGAATTACTTTTAATTGCTCAACGCACTATTATTGCCTATTTTGAATGCAGACAAGTCCAGGACAGTCCACCAACATTTATTGGAAATTAAGTTTTAATGTCAAGCCATTTTTCATCGTTCATAAAATATTTCATCATTTTTATATGAACCATTTGAGGAGAATATAATGTTTTTGTGTGTTTTTTTTTTTTTTTTTTAATTTATCCATCCCTTATTCATCCATGCAAAATAAGACATTAAAACTGAAAAATCAATGAACATTTCCTTTGCAGGCAACTATTTCCCTCGGTCTGTTTCGATCTGACTATTTGGCACACTGCTTTGAAGGCAATGATATTAAACAAGTCGAATTCAACACAATTGCCTCTAGTTTTGGTGGTATTGCCACACATATGACGCCTCTACAGAGGTATTCTAAAAAAAATTATTTGTGTTTTCTCTTTATTTTTCTCTTTATCTTCATAAACACTATTATTTATTGATTTTTTAGAATAACAAAAATCCATAATATTCGCTATACAATTATTTTTCTCTAAATTAATTTTATTGTTAGTATTATTGGTGTTGTTCGTTGAAAGTAAGTAAAAAGCATGCCCAAGTGTTTTGTTTTAGTCTAATAATTATTTTAAGACGGATTTCGCATACAAACGTTTTACTTTTTTATACACATAACACTAGTTTACAATTTTATGTTCTTTTTAAGCTCCCCAAATTTTTGGTCGCTGAAAATGAAACTTATTCTTTTTTTCCACAGAGCAAAATTCGAAATATCACTTCTTTTGACGATTTGATATAACATAATTTTTTCCCAAGAAAGAAGTTACTTTATAAAATTTATTTTTAGTATTTCCAAATTTGGGTTTCCTTTTCGAGAAATCGTTAGTTAAAAAAAAAAAAAAAAAAAAAAAAAAAAAAAAACATATCACCTTCACAGGACTACTTGTAGCATTAATATATTTTGGTTTCCCTTCCCGCCAAAAATCTCCTACGAGCTCTCGTTCTATAGCGCTTTTGCCGTGTTTCATCAGACTTAGCCAAAAGAAAAATCAAATAAACGGGAATTTGTCAAAGAAACTACAATAAACCAAAAATTTGTAAACTAGGAAACTACATATATTATCTTAATTAAATTACGAAGGTCAGTAAAATTAGATATTAAAATACCACACCGTGATGTAGTTCTGATTTTATGATATGTTTTTAGGACCAGTCAGTCTGTACTCAACTTTGCAACTGCAGAAAAAACCGGAAAGTGAAAAAAGTGAAATCACACCCAATTTTTAGGTATTCTCTGTATAACTTTTTACGGATTTATTGCTTTTTATAATATAACATGCATGAGTTTGAAATCAATATTATTTTGTAGAGAATTTTATAATAAACACATTTATATGTGATGTTTTTTTTTTTTTCATAAATTGCATATTTTCAAAGTTATAAAATAAATTACCTAAAAACAGCGGGGGGTGATTTAAGCCAGTCGGATGCTGTATTAGTAAATTAGTAAATCCGAAACGCATTGCTTCACCTGATTTAATATAAAATTATAATTTAATTAAATAAAACAAATTTTGAAAATACATATTTCATCTCATCATGATTATAGCATTTTTTCACTTTCCGATTTTTCCTGCAGCAATCACAGGGGTCTGAAAGTGCAAAGTTGGGTTGGGGCCTTAACAGAACATCAGAACCACATTACGATTTGACGAATCGGAAATTTTGACATTTATTCACGTTTCGAGAGCCTTCGTGTGTTGACTCTTTTTTTGCTTTCACCATATATCGAGATATCGGTTTTACCGAAAGGGTTTAGAAACAAATTCAATTAGCTGTTTTTTTACCTACAGCGTTTTAAAAATATATGCACGACTGGATCGCACTAACTTGCTCTCGTTGCTAATAACTAGGGCTGGGATTTCCATGCAAATGCATGTTTTTTTCGCACAATATTTAGAAGCCTAAGACCAAATTATCTTTAAGAATCATGCGATTTCCTTTTAAATGGCATCCAATCGTTAGTGCATATTTTGCATATTTCATGCAAAATGCATATTTTTATTATAAATGCATATTCTCATAATAATGCATGTTTTGAGTGCATATTTTTATATTGTTCATTCATATTTTTCAATAATTTTTTAATAAAGTGTCGAGTTTATATTTGAGACGAAAAAACTAGATCGAGGAGTTGCTATAATAGCCTATAAATACTAGATGGGGAACGTGGATAGAAGCAATTCCGTAATATCCAAAACATTTTAAAGAGATCCAATTCGATGGTGGTGAAATTGTATTTATTTGCATAAACTATAATTTTCTATGTGGCACGACCACAAATGTTTGATGGTAGGAGCATATTGAAAATTCAAATCGATTTAGTAGCGGAAATTTTGCACAAAATAATTCTTTTTAAGGTCCTATTGAAAAATTAAGACTGTTTTTTGAGAAAACCCAAGGCTATTATACAATGAAAATTCAAATAATTTACATATTGAATCTTTGATACAATAACGAAAGCTGTTTTAATAATCTTACGATAAATTATAGATGAAATTTGTTGTCCAAAAATTCCTCTCTTTAAGTCAGATTGAATTCAATCTTTCATTTAAAAACTATTTTTTATTTATTATTTTTTTCTTCGAGAAAAAAAGGTAAAATAATGTTTTTTAAGCACATATGTATTTTCCGTAAACAAAATCGTTGTATGGCACCTACCCGTTCTAGATGAGCTAAAATAAAAATTCGAATTTCTCCTCTAGGGAATCACATAAAAATGGTTCACATCAAATTTAAAGCAAATCCATCCATGAATTTAGGCTTTAGCTCGATGCACATCAGGATGCGCAGACGCACATACACACAGACAAGCAGGCCGACGGACTCTTTGAGGACTTCTCCATCATCGTAATGTTAGTTTTGATTAGAACCTCGAATTTTTTTTTGTCACGAAACCAATACTTGCCATATAGAGCAAGTACAAAAGTTGTAAAATATCATTTTTCTCAAATATTGCGAAAACAAAAATTTATTTCGACATACAATTAATTTTATTTTACACATAATGACGTCATACACCATTGACAAGAATATAAAAAAAATCAATTGAAAATTTATAGGATTTTGAAAAAAATTAAATTGACGGTTGTTTTAAATCATAAAAACAAAAAGAAAATGCTAAAAAAAATATTAAAAAATGTTTTTCGTCTCGAATATCTCCAGAACAAATAATGCAAACGACCTCGGAACAATTTTATTCTACACACATAATGACATTATGAGGAGTACTGATAGTTTTTTCTTAATACAAAAAATAAACGTGAAACTTAGAGAGAATAATGATATCGACTCAGGGATAAGTTTTTCTACACACAAATGTCATTACTAAGAATAAATATTTAAGTAACCAACATTTACAAATTAACTTATAATTCTGTATTTAAATTTTGTTTTTGTCCTCAATGATTAATAGTGAAATGGCCCAATGTTTCTCTCAACTTGACTGCATATTAAACTCCTAATAGGGTTTTCGAATATCTTAAGTTCCCGATTTGCTTTTTACTAAAATAACAATGGCACAAATGTACAGTGGTTCCACTTTCGAACAAAGGCGGCCATAATTACTTACTTTACTCACTTGATAACATCGAAAAAAATTGGTACTAAGGTAATTTGGGCTCTCTTATTACGAATCTGTAGTCAGTTTTGATGTATCTTGTTATGACTTTAAGATACATTCGGTAAAAGGGTTCAAGATCGGTTTACTACAGTTTTACTTTCGGGACTTAACAACATTTCGGAATAGGGTACCTATTTTATTTATTCTAATAATAATAATTTTTCTATTATATGTGTACATTAGGGTGGTTCTTAGGGGAAACAAATTGACGACGCCCCACAGTGGACCGACTCCATACACTTAGAAGTGAAAAATTCGAATCTCAATTTTAAGTGTTTCTTTCACTCAAAAAATTCAAGATAAATAGAAAAATGTTAAAAATATTTATATTATACTAGCTGACCCATCCAACTCTGCTCGGAAAAACTTTATTTGAAGCTAAATAGAATAAAATGTTTAAATCAACACTTTTTCAGTGAAAAACAAAATATAAGATTTATTTTTTATAACAATAAAGATTATAAATAATAATAATTCAATAACAAATAACTTTAATACATAATTGCCACACTCTAATATTGACAGTTTGGAAAAAATAATAAAAACAGAATAATATTCATTGCGTTTTATATAGTTCAAATACAGAAAAAATAAATTAAAAAAGTTTGGTGTCATAAATCATGAGAAATTTTATAAATATACATACATACATATGTATTTTTTTTAAACTAAAATTAAAAGTATGTAAATTAAAGACGTATAAGTTTTCTAAAAACAGTTGTTGTGTCTTATCGTTAAATACAAAAATTAATCCGAGCTAGAATATTCGGTTTCTGATTTGAAACTTTCGTCACTTACATAAGTAATTTTCTGTAACTGTTGGTAGTTCTTGACGTATGGTATCTGTTTCAGGTTCAATTGAAAATTGTAAGATTTCAGAAGGTATTGATTTAATGTTTTGTAATGGTTTTTCCAGAAATAAGAATTTATCAATCGATCTGATAGTTGTCCAATGAGGACGATAAGCTGTTTAATGACTTCCACATAATGGCATACAATTTTATGAATACTTAGAGGCATATGATACCAACTGTATAGTCGTAAATAAAGGTCCTTGGCTTCGTTTAGGTGTATTTCAAACTTCAAAAAATTCCATACGGGGAACGAAAAAGTGTGATTCTAAAAAAAGAAAAAATACTTTGCAATATTTTGCGAGGTATGCCATATACATTTCCAAAAAGAAGACAGTCACAGCTACTCAAAAATCACAATTTGGATGTTTAAAACTTAAGCCATATAAAAGATAGTACCTTTACAAATCACTGCTATTTTTGTAATCAAAATTGATCAATAAATTAACACTTTTATTAATAATAATATGAACTACTCAAAAACTTAAAATTCGAAAAGTAATAGCAATTTTTTTAACAATTGACTTTGAAAGGCGTTCGCTTTTCAATAAATTGGGTTAGACAAGGAACAAATGCTTTTTGGGGGTCAACAACAATCCATTATAGAAAAGAAAAAACAAAACATGTGATCTACGTCATCGTTTTTTTTTGCGTCTAGCTATATGGGGTCGGTCCACTGTGCGCCCGAGATTGGTTCAAATTCATGAAAAAAAAATTCCCTAATTTTTTCAGATATTTATTCCTAACCCTTCCTGAGCCTATTTCATTAGCAATTTTAGCAAAACTATGGCGCGCCGCCGCCGCTGTAGCCGTTTTCAGTACAATGACTTATTATCATATTAACATAACACTTCGAAACGTTGATAGTGTCGAATATGTAAGGAAAAATTTCATTTAATTCAGGTTAATGAAAACGATGGAGAGATCAAAAAAAAATTATGTCAAAATGTTGCTTACTTTTAGCGTATTGAACGAAACAAAAAATCTGCCTTTTTGTTTATAATATAATAATTTGTTGTTTATAATAAAGTTTAAACAAATGATTGATATTTTTTTAAACATGCACGTGGCTGTAGGTCGTGCCCATTTTTTTGGGACTCAAGAATACGCTTTGCTGTATGGTCAAGTAAACTTTCCAGTTGCACTTCGGCAGACACTTCTGTAATTGTTTCGTTTGCAGGATGACATAATTTTTTAGTTTGAAGTATTTTCTGATACGTTAGTTTTTTGCAAAAATACACGATTCTAGTCTCCAATGCTCAATAATCTGCGTTTGGAACGCTATCTAGAGACTTTGAAAGGATGGATAATATTGAACGGGACTTGTTTCTTTTACTTCCAGAAGCATTTAACCAATACTGAAGTAGAAACATTCTCGCAAATGAGACTTTTGTTAAAGGGCCTGAAATAAAAAAAAAACTAGACCTTAGTCTGCTTAGAGATTAATTAAAAGTGAATATGCAACTTTCCGCAGCTGATTCAACTTGCATTAAAAAGTAGACAAAATTACGTTTCTGGCAGTATATAACTTTGTTGGGGCGTGACGGGACGTAACAGTTAAAAGTTTAAAACAAAATTTTAGGCAATTTTTTAAATTTTATTTAATCCTAATTTAAAAACGCCTCAGCTGTTATATTTAGTTGAACAATAGACTCACAGAAAATAAATAATGGACTTCTAGTAATATCACCAAAATTACAAAAAAATGACAACGCAAAAAAGTAAATAAATGCAATCGCGCTTACTCTTGCATATAAAAATCTAACGGTACTGACTAAACGTGGTATTTCTTTCTTCGTATATTGTTAGTTTGAGATGTTCTTAGTTTATTAAAATGGTTTTTGAAAATAACCGTTCCAATTTTTTTTGAATTTTGGCCTACTGTGGAACCAGGGTGCAATGGGAAGTTAACACTGTGGGTCACACCCAACCTCTTTTTTTTTTTAATGGAATTAAAATTCTAGTTCGTAGTTTAATAAATAGTCGAAAAAAGCAAATCAAAAATTTAAATCGATTAGAAAAAGGTACAGGAACTTGATACAGGATTTTGAAGAACAAAAATCAATTAACAGTTTTTTTTTAAGCATACAGAAAATGCTAAAAATTAAAAAAAAATGTCCGTCTCGAATATCTGGAACCAATGACGGTGTCCATATTCGACTTACCCCTCCGACTTTTGTTGACTGTTGCAAATGTCACACCGCCGGCCGCCGGAGGTCTGTTGATCTTATTCCCACCGATTCCATCTAAAAACAAAAAGGGCACTGCTTTTTGAGACGAACTGAAAAAAAAAATCAAAATATAACCCTCATGAAAAAGTGCAACTACTTGAGCCTTTCGGATTTGGTAAAAAATTGTAGGTCCCCTTCATGCCTGCTGACTTTTACAACATGCGCACACCAAGTTTATTTATTTATAAAACTGCATTTATTTTAAGGAGTGTACATTAATAAATTTTTATATTTTTTTTATATTAAGCGCGTACTCAAGGGATTGTGACTACCCTTTTTTAGATTAGGTAGGTTGGAGAGGATTTAAAAGGAGATACCGATGCAATGTCTGACAAATGCAATGGTAGATGAAAATCGAGCCTGGTAGAGCATTCCACATTCGTGTTGTGCGACTAAAGAAGGAATCTCTATACTTAACAGTACGTCCGAAATTGTGCTCAAGGGTAAACATTAATTTTAATTGAACTAAAGAGACAAGAAATATGACGAAATTAATACATAACAATAAAACATACATATATTATGGACATACATATGTACATGTCATACACACATATTTATATATCAATAATTAACTAATATTTTTTTAAATGCATATGCGTTCATTGTTCATAACTTTAATAAAACTTAAAAACATCAAAAAAGTTATGAATTTATAATTTGTGGGAATGCATCAAACTCTAAAACAAAAAACAACCACTCGAGACAAGTTTGGTTCGGGCATATACTCATAGTTCTACCAGATTTTTTTCACACATATTATATTTAGGTATTTTTAAACTCTAAAAAAAATAATTTGCTAGTGGTGTTGCTTCGCTCAGTTTTTTTAAGGTCTAAAATATGAACGTCTAAATGCTTACTCTTGTTTTAATAGAGCATACATGTATTCCCCTCTCCTCTCCCTCTCATTATATTTATATTTGCATTCCTATAACGACACCTGAACTATTAACAACCAAACCAGTCGTAATATACCCAATAGTTCTTGCGTGATGGGCGCTCCTAAAAGTATATGTATGTATATTATCCTTATTGGTTTTGTTTTAAAATTTAGATTTTGTTATTCCCAGTTACATAAATAATGAATTTATAAATTAATTAAAATATTTTATTTAAACTAGTTTTATTTTACTTTAAATTCGCTTGCTTGAAAAGAACTAAAAGTAGTTTAAATTAATCTAAATTTGTTTTATATGAACTTAACACAATAAATATTTCAAACAATTTACAGCTTTGTTCTACAAGAATTGGATCATGGTGATAAAATTTCTAAGGTAAGATGGTAAAATAATTTAAAGCAATATATGTTTGTAAAGGCTACATGAAATTCGGCCCAAAGATAAATGGCCCCAAGAGAAAAATGACCTCATTTTCAAAATGGGCCCAAACTTATGAAAAATGGTCCAAACACAAGCTGAAAAATCACCCCAAAATCTTAATCTTAATAATATTATAAATGTGAAAGTGTGTTTGTGTGCCTGTTTGTTCCATTTTATCTAAGAAAATACTGAAATGATTGGAATGAACATTTGTGGATCGAGAGCTTTGATGTAGGGAATGAACATAGCAGGGACGAAGCGTCCATATATTGAGTGGAATGAGTGGTTCCGTTAAGCAATTCAAAAAATTATACGATTTTAGCAAAGAATTATTAATGAGAAACTGACCTAATCGAATTTCATTTAATCTCTTCTGTAAATTAATAAATTCTCATTATAAAAGTCATTCAGAAAAAAAATGTTAACTACAACTACAAAAGCTCAAAAGTCATAATATCCCTTGAGTTCCAAGCACAGGAATGGGAATGTACAATGTCACTCCACGAAAGTGCTTGCTAACAAATATTTGGAATGCATACCAGCTAGGCATTCTTGTATATCGCATATTCTTAACTCTCACTCCATCTCAATGGAAGTAAATTTTCTTATGCTGTTTTCCTTTGGTTTCACTCATTCTGAAATCCAATGGAACAGTCCAAGATGCTTCTACTCAATTCTGGGGAATTATATCTGTATAGGTGAATCGTCAAATAAAAATTATTTGCTACCACAAAAAAAGCAAAATGTAAAACACGAGTGTTTCAACTTCGAACGTCCAAATAATATTTCTTGAAATATTTTTTCCAAATTTGTTTATTAATATTTACCAAAAACTTTGATTTTGATGCAAATTAAATTAAAACTTACTTACTTTACTTTACTTTTGATGGCGCTCACAGCCCAGGATGGGCTTCGGCCTCAACTAACAAGCCCCTCCAGCCAGCTCTGTCCCTAGCTAGCCGCTTCCAGTTGCGCACACCGAGTGCTTTGATGTCGTCATTCACTTGATTGCGCCACCTGTTACGGGTTCTTCCTCTGCTGCGTACCCCATCGGGGTTGGATTCGAAGACTCGTCGGGCAGGTGCGTTGCTGTCCATACGCTCCACGTGCCCCAGCCATCTAAGCCGCTGTATTTTCAGCTTTTTGACCAGGTCAACGTCGCTGTATAGCCCGTATAGCTCGTCGTTGAATCTTCTCCTCCATACTCCTTCGATACACACCGGACCGAAAATCACACGAAGAATCTTCCTCTCAAAGCACCCTAGCAGATTTTTATCCGAATCTTTCAGTGTCCATGCTTCTGACCCATAAAGCAGGACCGGGATGATTAGGGTTTTGTATAAAGTCTCCTTGGTTCTCTGAGAGAGGGCCTTACTACTTAAATGCCTTCTTAGACCGAAGAAACAGCGGTTGGCAAGAGTAATTCTTCGCTTGATCTCTGCACTGATGTCATTCTGCGATGTAATAGTGGAGCCCAGGTAGACAAAGTCCTTGACAACTTCGAAGTTATATCTGTCCATCGTGATATTTTGCCCGAGTCGACGATGTTGAGATTCCTCTCTCGATGACAGCATATACTTCGTCTTGTCCTCATTAACCGCCAATCCCATTCTAGCCGCCTCCGATTCAATGCTCGCAAATGCCCCTGCCACAGCTCGCTTCGTTCTGCCGACAATGTCTATGTCATCCGCATATGCAAGCAATTGAACGGACTTTTGATAGATTGTACCGCTGGTGTTGACATGTGTGTTGCGTACAATGGCTTCAAGAACGATGTTGAATAGGTTGCATGATAACGCGTCGCCTTGCCTCAATCCTTTCTCAACATCAAAGGAATCGGTGGTGTTCTTACCAATTTTGACGGAGCAGCGAGATTTCTCCATCGTCATCCTGCACAAGCGGACGAGTTTGGCAGGGATGCCGAGACTCGACATGGCTCTGTATAATTCGTCCCTTTTCACGCTATCATACGCGACTTTAAAATCGATAAAAAGGTGGTGTGTATCGATCTGGAATTCCCGGGATTTTTCTAAAATCTGTCGGAGTGTGAACATTTGATCGACGGTTGACTTGCCTGGCCTAAAACCGCACTGATAAGGGCCGATCAGATCGTTGACAAAAGGTTTTAAGCGGTCACACAGGATGGCCGACAAGATTTTATAAGCGACGTTTAGGAGACTAATTCCTCTGTAGTTGGTACATTTCAGAACATCTCCCTTTTTATGGATGGGGCACACTATACCGAGGTTCCATTCATCGGGCATACTTTCCTCCGACCAAATTTTGCAGATGAGCTGGTGTATGCTCCTAGCCAATTCATCTCCCGCTGATTTAAATAGTTCGGCTTGTAAGCCATCCGCACCTGCAGCCTTGTACGACTTAAGTTTGGATATCGCCAGCCGAACTTCGGTTAGGTCGGGTGGACGGAACTCTTGGCCATCATCGTCCAAGTTGAATGGAGCGTTCTGCCTATTAGCGGCATCTTGGCTGTCTTCGCCATTAAGCAGCCTAGAGAAGTGTTCTTTCCAGATCCTCAGCACTGACTGTGTGTCTACTACCATATTCCCACTCTCATCCCGGCAGGCTTCCGTTCTAGCCTTGAATCCTTGGGTGGATCGCTTCACCCTCTGATAAAATTTTCGAACATCTCCCCTACCGCTACAACCCTCAATAGACTCTACCGCCCGCTTCTCGTGCTCTCTCTTTTTCCTCCTGAGAAGTCGGCGTTCCTCTTTTCGTTTCAGCCCGTAGAGCTCCCGGGCCACTCTCTCAGCAGCTCTTGTTCGAGTCTGCAGCATTGCCTGGTAGGCCTCGTCCTTAGCTGCATGCGCTAGCCGGCACTCCTCATCGAACCAGGGGTTTCGTTGTATTCGCCTAGTGAAACCCAGCACATCAGAGGCGGCACTTCTAATGGCTTGTTGACAGTGTTCCCACTGGTCCTCTGCACTTGGTGCTGGTAGCGGACCTCCTGAGAGATTAAGAGTTACGTGGTCTGCAAAAGTTCTGGCAGTCTCTTGCGATTTAAGCTTCTCGACATCGAATCTTTTCACAGCATCTGCTCTGCGTTGTCGCGTCATGGATATCCGCATACGTAGTCTAGCTACCACCAGGTAGTGATCCGAGTCAATGTTGGCCCCTCGGAACGTTCGGACGTCCAAGATACTGGAAGCATGTCTCGCGTCTATCGCAACGTGGTCGATTTGGTTGACGGTTACTTGATCACGCGACCGCCAAGTCCCCTTGTGTATATTGAGGTGTGGGAAGTAGGTGCTTGAGATGATGACATTTCGCCCCGCCGCAAAGTCTGCCAGCCTGTGTCCGTTGCCGGAAGTTTCGTCGTGTAGGCTGTGTCCTCCGACTATCGAACCAAAGATGCCCTCCTTTCCGAATCTTGCGTTGAAGTCACCAAGAATGATCTTCACGTCGTACTTCGGGCACATATCATACGTTGTCTCCAAGAGATCGTAGAATGCTTCTTTGGTTGAGTCTTCTCTCCTTTCATGGGGGGCGTGAACACAAATCAGCGAAATGTTCTTAAATTTGCCTTTGATGCGGATTGTGACCAGGCGCTCGCTTACACTTCGGAAGCCCAAGACTTCTTGCCTAAGTCTTCCCCTTATCACAAAACCACAACCCAAGAGCCGCTGACCCGGTTCCTTCAAGCACCCGCCGTAGTAGATGTCACACGTTTTCAGTCTCCGTACGCCCTCTCCATCCCATCGCACTTCCTGGATGGCTGTTACGTCAGCCTTTAGCCTGTCCAGGTTCTCCACTAATTGTTCGGCTGCACGTGTTCTGTATAAGGACAGGACGTTCCACGTGCAGATCCGAAATTCATTGTCCTTGTTTCGTTTGCTGGGGTCGTCAACTTTAAAATCATCCATATCCGAGGCTTGTTGTTGTTTCGGAACAACTTGTTTTTACGTGGTAGGGAAGTTACCCCGACGCACAACCCCCGACCCGGAGGACCAGACCCTTCGTATAACTCCAAGGGTAGGGAGCCGGATAAACCGCTCCTTATAGGCCTGAGCTACAAATATGTCGTAGTAGCCCATATAAGGTGTTCACTAAGTAGTTCAACCTAACTGGAACTGTAGACGCCACCGTTGATTCCATCTAGAGAATTCGTCCGCTGCCGCCTCGATGAAAGGAGAAGTGCCTTAGTGGGAACACTCCTCCCCCCCCTCTCTCGTTGGCTGTCCCCAACAGCTTTCCACGGGGATTTAAACCCCGTCTCCAGCTGAGGTACTAGACACCCGATGTTCACCACGTGGAGGTGAGAGTAGGAGTTGGTAGACAGAGGTGGATTTTGAGAAAAACCTGTGGACGCTTGTGTCCTCTTGAATGCACATAACTACCCTTTTGAACATCAAATTAAATTAAAATGAAAAGTTAAAAAAAAAAAAAAAAAAAAAAAAAAAAAAAAAAAAAAAAAAAAAACATGAAGTACACATTGCAGTTTGTTGTGACGTTTGAGTTTGAATGCATTAGTGCTTCTTGAGTGGATTCTGATTTGAAATCAAGAATGCCAATGGAATGGTTTCAGAAAACTTCCGGACGCTTCTGGACGCTTCCGGACGTCCAAAGGAAAACGGCATTAATTTCTTGTCGTTCACATAAAAAATGAAGAATGAATTGAGTGAATTCATTATGAAAATTTTTAAAAACAAAAGTAGAGCATGTTAGGAGAGATATGACATGAGTTGTTTTCTTTTTCTGACTGTAAATGAGTTCAGTTTCATTGTCAAAGGGGTAGAAAAGTTCATAATAAACACTTGTGTGTTCCGTGTTGTGTTTTTTTTGTCTGTGTCTGCAAATCGCATTGTCAACTGTAAATGTTTATGCATCAGAAGGTGGGTGGTGGTGTTTCGTTTACGAATTTAAAGTTGAGGATTTCGTGAGTGTTGTGCTTGATTATGATTTTCTTTTATGAAAATTTTCTTTTGTATGTGCAATTAAAGCGAAATGATCTCGAGACAAAGAAATGCTTTATGATCAATGATCATAGATAAATTTGCTTAAAAAAAGAAGTACACCTACCTAAATTTTATATTCAAACTTCAAAACTTAACAATCTTTGAATTATATTATTATTTTTTGCTTTTATAAATAATAAAGTCCCATTAAAGCGATATTATCTTGAATTAAGGACTTTTAGTTTTAAGTTTAACGTTGAGTGCTTCCGTCTCCAAAAAAGTCACGCCTCGTGCCTGGAACAGAGGATTAAAAAGTGCAACAAAAAACAGTTAAAATGTAAAAAATAGGGTTGATATGAAAATGTTGGAGCTATGCCCAATAGTTTAGACAATGAGATGGACATTAGTTAATGAAGATTAAATGTTTCGTATTCATGATTCATTTTAGATGTGACGTTTTTCAACAGTTTTTGTTGGACACCAGTGCATTAAGTAACACGCTTCGTGGGTTCTGAGACTCTTAACTCTTTTTTGGGTCGTTGCACTGCTTTGGGTATGTTTAATCGTCAGGAAGGTGCTAATGTCAACATTTTCTTGGACCTTTGGTGGACGGCCTTCTAAGTGCAGGTCACCAAAAGGGTACTTTTGTCCAAGAAAAATTTTAAAAATGTCCACAATGAATTATGAAAATAAAACGTTTCCAACCCCTACAAAAGAAAAAATCAAAGTTTCATTTAACCATTGTCGTTTAAATCACTTTTTTTGCATTTAAATTGTTTTTTATTGCACTTTTTTAATACAAAATTATGCCCAATAATAATCATATTTTTATTTTTTTTTTTTTAAAGCATCTGCATTTCGCAAAGCTGCAGCTGAAGTTGACGGCCCTGAAATATGGGTAAAGGATTTAATTTCTTTTTTAGCAGCAGCATTTTTTGAAATTGGAATGAATGGTTCCCGTTAATTCCATTTGATGAAAAATCATCAAGTTTAGATTATGAAATGGATATCAGTTAATGAAGATTAAATGTTTCGTGTATTCATGATTCATTTTAGACGTTTTTCAACAGTTTTTGTTGGACACCAGTACATAAAGTGACCCGCGTTGTGCGTTCTAAGACTCGTAACTCTTTTTTGGGTCGTTGGTCTGCTTAGAGAATGTATAATTGTCAGGAAGGTGCCAAGGTTAACATTTTCTTGGACCTTTGGTGGGTGGCCTTCAAAATGCAGGCCACCAAAAGGCATATCCACAGAAAAAATGTTGGAAATTGTTTATCTGCAACAAATAAACTAATACACAAATAAAATGAATTTGGAAACTGTATGCATATTATTACAAACCGTTTTTATTTAACATAAGTGTAAATTCTTTTTTTCTTCAATAATTTTATTTTATTTTGAGGTTTTTATTTTGAATTTTTTTTTATTTTTGAGATGCCTGATCTTTAATATTTTCTTTAATATTTTTTTCTCAATTCAAAGTACATAGTTAGAATGAAACTCACACTATAGTGCTGATAAAATAAAACCTTTAAATACAATTGGCATTACCGATAGTAGAATTTGGAGATGACTTTAAATAATGAACCAACACATGAAAAAAAGAATCTCAATTCATCAATTCACATTTAGTGTTTACTTAAATATTAAGGTCAAACCATGTACGATTTACTATTAAAATGGTCAAATGTACCACAGGTACACCATCTTCGTCCAATCTATCACGTACGGCTTCACCGTAAAATTTTATGTAAATCATACAAAAAGTATCTGAAGCGAGACTCTCAGAAAAGCCATTCTCCTAAACTTGAAAAATATTATTGAAAAAATAACGTGACATTCTCCAACAGATATATGAGGGTGTTTCAAAAAGAAGTATTTCTTCAGTTTAATGTAAAATTTAATTTCATTCATACAAAAAGTATCTGTCTCTCAGAAATGCCATTATCCGCGCATTATCCCGAACAGAGCTGAATAAAATTAGCACTTCACTAATATAAATGTAAGTTAATAAAAAAAAAACGGTATGTAAAATAATTTTATGCATCAAATTTTCAAGTATCAATTTTATTAGTGTATTAATTTATTGTTTTTTTTTTAGATTAAAAGTAAATTAAGTCATTTGTTTGACTTGGTAACAGTCCATAGTAAATATAAAAATGCTTTCCTCTATATTATTTTATTTGAATAAAATTCGAACTGGTAAATTTTTAAACAGAATAATTTCAGAACAATTTATTTGCCAAGGGTGTTGAAAAAGAAGTATTTCATCAGTTCTAATTTAAATCTTTAATTCAATCATACAAAAAGTATCTGAAGCGTGCATTCATCTAGAAAAAAAAAATTATATATTAATTATTTCCAGGATTCTATCCTCCCGCTTAAAGATTAAATTAAAAAATTTGGTATAGCCAATATTTAAATCAAATTATTGAAGAACAAATTATTTATCATAAGGGTGTTCCAAGCTAAGCTGAGTCGGTTTGGGAGAGCCTTAAAATTACCTTGCCTGGCCCGTTTCGCGGGTTCAAGGATTTAAATAGACTACCTTTTTGGGTCCTCTGTGGCAACAAAGATTGCAATTTGAGCAAAAACTAATTGCAATAGTATTGCATTGAAAAAACAGTATTGGTCACTTTCGATGAACTGAATAGACACCAAAACAAAGGAACTTTTATATTAATGGTCAATAATAGCGAATACCATCATGGTTGGCGAATAATTCGATTAACAGTATGAAAATTATACTTTCTTTTATTCGATTTAGCGAATTTAATGAATGGGAATAATTGTGCGTCTAGTGCCCACAATTGAGATATAAAACTTTGGAAAGCTTAGTTCAAGAGCATCATTTTTGAATATGGGCAGAGAACTGTAAACCATGTGGTTAAGGCAGTATAATAAAAAATATCAAACAATTCGTCTATGTTCACTTGAATTTGCAGTGGTTTTCCTATTTTTTGGTCACTTATTTTAGCCAACTCCCATTTTTTAGGACAAAAAGAATACCCGTACGTTGAAACACTCCATAGTACTTTATCATTTTCATAGGTCTCTTTTCTGGGCACTAAGTAGACCAGGTCCCATATATTTTTGCCCATTCTCCTTTTAAACTATTTTTTGTTGTTTCCCATATAAATTTTTGGGGCCATTTTTCATTTTCTGTTTGGGGCCAAATTTCATGAACCTCTATTTACAATAAAACAAACAAATTTTACAGCTGCCGGAAAACAAAGCCCTATCTGGAATATGTGGGGGCATGATAAAAGCATGGGAATTGTATGGAAATCCAAAAGCTGTCATCCTTTTTGTTATTGAAGATGTATCCTATAATATTTGTGATCAGGTATAACTGTTTTCTTTTTAATTTTTTTACTTATTCAACTAAAACCTGACAAAAATTTGACACAGAGGTTCCATGAGTTTTATATTCGGGAGACCAATCCCAATATAAAGGTTGTACGAAAAACTCTTACAGAGATTCACGAACAGGGAAAGCTTGGAAAGCACAATGAACTCTTAATGTAAGTGATAACGGTTTTCTTTTAAATTATGTGCACTATCATCCCATTTTAACTGTATTAGCATGCAGATTGTAATTTTATTTAACTAAATCTTAATATTTTTTTTAATATACAAAACAATACTTATTTAAATAGAGACGGTCTAGAGGTAAGTGTTGTCTATTTTCGAGCAGGCTACGAACCGGGCCATTATCATTCTCAAAATGAATGGGACGCACGATATTTGGTCGAATGTTCGAAGGCAATAAAGTCACCTTCAATCCACTATCATTTAGCTGGCACTAAAAAAGTTCAACAAGCTTTGGCCGCTCCAGGAATTCTTGAAAGATTTATCACCGATCCTGAAAAGGTATTTTAGATTGATATGTAATAAAATAAGTCAACATGTTCTTTTTCTTTTTTTTAAAGGTAAAATCAATTGGAAAAATCTTTACAGGACTGTATTCGTTGGACGCAAACGAATCAGGGACGGCTTCTTATGAAATGGCATTAAAGGATCCAGAAAGGTTCGTTGGCTTTTTTTTTGAATCTCCAAAACATTTAAATTCATATAATTCAAAAATCATTGGATAGATTTGTTTTGAAACCACAAAGAGAAGGCGGTGGTAATAATGTCTATGGTGCTGATATTCCAGATGCTTTAAAGGTAAATATACTTTGTCCCTCTTTAAAATTCATAATTAAATACTAATTAATTGGTTTGTATTTCGATAGAGTATGAGTGCTGTTGAAAGATCAGCCTGGATATTAATGGAAAGAATTCATCCTCCAGTCACAAAAGGTTATATGATCCGTCCAGATGGACCTATGCCACCACCATTGGTCGATCTTGTTTCAGAACTTGGAATTTTCGGTGTTATCATTGGTGATTCCAAAACTATAAATACAAATTATCAAGCAGGCCATATGCTCAGAACGAAGATTTCGACAGCCAATGAGGGTGGAGTCGCAGCTGGTCTAGGGGCACTTGACAGTCCATATTTATTGGATAATTGTTGTTAACGCAAGATATATATTTTACTGCATTTTCATATTTTTATTGTATATAAAATCTTTTTTTTACAATATTAACATATATTTTTAGTAATGGGATTTATTTGTAGCAATAAAATTTTATTTTGAAGTCAGTTGTTTTGATTCTCTGATCCCATCTACGACTTAGTTAGTACTTTAATAAATTTAAGCATGACAAAGCCGTCTGGTTTACAAAAATTGTGCGTGTACCCATTGCCACCTGAAAAAACTTGTCCGACCAGTGATTTTCTCAATGTTAAGACTAAAGCTATGAGTTGGCATAATTTTTTCCACAACCGCGATGAAAAAGGTAAACCTACGGTTGCCTCCCATACTATTTGTTAAGTAAAGTATTTTATTTTTTTCCTTTATCTATTGGGATGCGTTAAACGATAACGATCAAACGATATCGTTTTGGCAAAAGCTGTCCCTATCATATAAGTAGACAGAGAAAGGGACAGGTATCGCCAAGGTGAGGACGTAAATGTCAAACTAAATAAGGAGAAACTGAATAGACAAAATTGAAATAGCGGATGAATACTAGCTAAAGCGCTTTAATATGTTTGGAAAATAAGTCAGAGTGAAGCTCGGTTCAGAGGATGTTCAGAGCATGGTCAATATGCTCTAGCTCTATTCAGACCTCTACTCTGAACGAAAAAACGCCCAAAATTAAAAACTGAATTTTTTTTTTTTTTTTTTGTGGAATCGGCTAAGCTGATAGTTGATTATCAAATTGATTGATTTTCGTTTTGAAGATTGCTTTCTCTATCTTGTCTGAAGAAATTATAGAGACATAAATTGATAATGAAATCAGTAGGCCGATTTTGAAAGGCGCGGCGGATCGCTTTCATTGGCGTATTTGTATTTTCTTATTCTCAAAAGCGCTTTTGCTTTCCAATTTTTGTTTGAAAGCGATATGTTTCTAGGTGACGGATTAAGGGCGAATTGAAAAAAAAAATGCCGATATAAATAATGTTGCGCTTTTGAGAACAAGAACATACAAATCCGCCAATGAAAGCGATCCGCCACGCTTTCCAGAATCGGCCTACAGCTAGCCAATTCCTCCCCTGGCTATGGTGTTGATCAGGATTCAAAATTTAACTAAAGTGAAGCCAATTTTCAATAGTCAGTAAAACCTGAGGTAAGTACTTATTATTCGAATACAACAAAAATTTTATTTATTCCTCTGATAGTTTATAGTCTAAGAGCCGGCAGCAAATTTTGGGGGTGGATTGATAACCAAAATATGAGTATGTGGGTGCATATATCGCGTTATCAAAAACAACTGTCTGGCAGGTTTCTTTTTCATCCTTTGGCGAGGGTGGGGGTTTGAAAATACCGATTTTCCTGTTTATTTTGTCAGAGGTATTGACACTTCAATAAATTTAAGAAAAAATATATTATGCGATGCTGTTATTTTCTTGAAGTCCAAACGTCATAGTCTTGGCAATCCGACCAATAGAACTCAAGATATTAGGTATTTAAGCGAACCTTAATCGACTTTTTTTGGAGACTTTGTTTTGTTGATATTTTGTGTTTTATAATTCTCCAAGAAAAAGACGAAAATGCCCTCTTAAAAAGCTTATATTTTGAGTTCTATTGGTCGGATTGCCAAGATTATGACTTTTTGACTTAAAGAAAATGACATAGCATCACGGCATATATTTTTTAAATTTATTGAAGTGGTAATACGTCTGACAAAATAAATTTGAAAATCGCTATTTTTAAACCCCCACCCCCACCAAAGGCCGAAAAAGAAATCTGCCAGACGGTGGTTTTTGATACCGCGATATATGCACCTACAAACCCTCATACTCATATTTTGGTTATCAATCCACTCCCAAAATTTGCTGTGGGCTCTTGGTCTATTAAGTTGTGATTGCAAAAATCGGCTCTTAGATAGGATCCTGTTATAGCGATCATAAAAAAAAAAACCTTTTGAAACAATTATTTATGTCTAAAAAAAGGATTTTTTAATTTTCCTGATATAAATTCTGTACGGACTTTATATTAGGAAAATTAAAAAATGCTTTTTTTAGACACAACTATTTGTTTCAAATATTTTTTTTTATGAATAAATTATTTCAGGTTATTGTTTATAGATTTGTATCCGTTATATATTTCAAATCGTACCTTAACAAATAAAATTATCAAAAGAAATAACCGGCCCCTTATTAATAAAAGCTATGTGAGTTAACTCAACCATTTTAAACAAATTTATTCATTTGAACAAAACAAAACGGGTAGGTATAAGGCTTAAGATAAAAATTTGCAAACTTGAAACATCTGTTATACCTATTTAAGGAATTTTAAATAATAATTTATGACTTAATTAAGGTTAATGTTAATTATAATAATCTTTGCACAAATGTATCACAATATTACTTCTCTTTGTTACATGGCAGTAGGTATGTCTATGTATGTATGTGTCTACTGAACATTTTTTACTTAAGATATTTCCGATAGGTTTCATCCATAAAATAATCTACCAGCTTATCAATGGGTGATATTATGAATGGAATCGATGCAAGCCCGATAGCAGTAGGAATGTATCTGGCATTAGGTACTTTGAAACGTTTCACCACAAAGCGTGTGCCTTTAGTTAATCTGAAATTAGTCCATACATTTATAAGAATTAACTTAAAAAATTATGTAAATACAACCTATTGATTGTGTAACCTGGAATGATAACAGAGGCAAACATTTGCCATGCTAGGACATCTCCAGCTTTGATTGCAACATCTTTAGTAGATGAACCTTGTTTTTCATGAGCTCTAATGCCCTTGTCAACAGTATCGGCCAAAACATACGCCACAGCTATGCCGTATGTTAAATTGACAATGTTTTTGGGCCAAAGCTGACGGAACGCTTCCCCCACTTCATTGCTATAACCTAAATAAAAGAAATATTTACAAGTTTTAAATAAAACGTCTGTTATCCGTTTTGTTAAACGTCTTCTACTGTATAGAACGATTTTTAAGTTACGATGTGCATATTCGAACTCAAACATGATTATTGTGCAAGATGCAAGTGCATGAAGGCTGAATCGGCAACCACCGACAGTCACCTATTTTCATATTAATTAGCATTTAAAATTGCAACAAACCTAAAAAACGTAAATAACTATCACGGTAAATATCGTAGACTTGTTTATTGTTGTGATTATTGTCCGACATTCTTGAGCTTAATTGTTTTGAATGGTTTTCATTGAGCGAATGAATCTAAAAGTAAGAAGGAAGTTACATAAAGTTTAATAATGAATTCATTAATGAAAAATAGCAAACACAATGATTACATTTGGAACCAAGTTCTATTCTGTTATTTGCTTCTTAACCGCAGCTTTCATTAACCATATATACATATGTATGTATATTTAAAATTAAAATAAATTTTATTTAAATTATTTCCAACTGGTTCATGAAGGAATCTGAGCATAACAACAAGGTAAAATAAATAAATATATTATATGCGAGTGAGTGTGTGTGTAGTTTTGAAGTTTGAGTGAACTGTGTATTGTGTGTTGAGTCTGAGTGAATTATGGACGTATATGAAGTCATTTGCTGAAATTTGTAGATGAGCATAATTTAGGTATATTAAGGCCTGCATTACATTTGAAAAAGGCGCACCATTTCAAATTCATACGAGCTGTTTTCCTTTGGATGGTGGTGAAGTACTTGTAAGTACTTTGCTAGCCATTTCCAATGGAACGCACAAAAAATGTTCTACAATATAAATAAAAAGGATGGTTAACGAGTGAATACAGTTGAAATGGATTCAAATGTAAATAAACAAATGCCATTTTCAGGAGAATGTTCCTTATTTTATCAGATGCCCTCTGGTGGAATTATGGTACGTAACTAATCTGCTTAGTCCCGATCTACATTGCCCGATATTTCCACGAAGATTTTTTCCAGAAATCGTGTGAAATGTACACACAGAACGATTTTTTCCATGAGATTTTTTCTTTGTCTTCTTCATTTTTTTATTTCTGTGCTCTTCATTTTGAATTGATGTTCACTCACACCATCAACCCAACGGCACACTGACACCGAACACACACAAAAAACTGGAAAGAGGGCGAAAGAGAACATAAAAAGACTGGAAAAATCGTCTGAGTTTTGTGGTACAAACTATTTGATCCCTACCCCTCACTTTTCACTCCCTTCACCTACGAACAAAAGATCGGCACTGGAAAAATCGTTCAATGTAGACCGGGACTTATCTACTCGCAGATGAGAGCATGAGTAGAGGAAAGTACTAGACTTAAGTTTTCATCTATGTTGAAAATACAAATCTTAAGTATGTATGTATTTTCAGTTTTGATATAATTAACAAGAATTAAGAAAAGAGAAGAATAAAAAATAAAATTAAAATGTTAATTTGGGCAAATTAAAATAATAAATTCAATGAAGACAAGAAAATAAAAAGTACTAAAATTAAAGTGATTTTCTCGATAGTGTTTTCAGAAATAATAAATATGTTTTCAGCTTATTCTGTAAGCAACACCTACTCACAAGTACTTCGCAACCTCCTAAGGAAAACGGCTAGTAAATAAACATCTTTAAGTTAGACCGCACACAACTGCAGCGGAACTACACTTCACGACGCGGCAAAACATTATCAGCCGTATTCATAAGAATCCGCTGAACAGATGAATAGTTATGCACTGCAAAAGGATTTATGTAGCCACTATACAACGTTGCATAAATTGTTATGCATAAAATATTTTTCAACCCATTATAGTTATAATGAGCTAGTGTCAAAATTAGTACCATAAAGGAGGAATCTAGTACGTTTTACTTTCAAAACTGACAAAGGAGACCCAGTTGTGTGTGTGCTGTGTGAAAAATCAATAGAAGTAATTCTGCTGGCGATTGGATTCTTTTTGGTTTCTTATTCATTTCTTTTAATATTATTATAATTATCCAGTTACTTTGTTGTTTTTTGTCTTCGCAAATAAAATTAAAAATATTTGAAACAAAAAATACGTCGTTTTTGATTTATTCCATGAATTGTTCCATTCACTCACATCGTGACGTTTTTGTTGAAGAGAAAAATAAAAGGGTGGTGCTTATTTTGTAATGCTTAAAATTCATTTGTTTTTTGCCATGAAAGTGATTAAGGTGAATCTTTTTATAATTTTATTTAAATCACACATGCCGTCGAGCATTTGCAAAAGTTGTAAGATTTGATGGAAAATCTTTAAATTTTGCACATTTATTAAGCAGCTTCTATAAAATAACATGTACAAAAAAATATTATTTATTTTTTTAAACAATATCCCAACAAAAATGTACGGTAAATTAAAAAAAAACAACATTATTAATTGCTGTATTAAATGTTATAAAATATTTTGAAAGTGAGATTTCAACACCTCAAAGATTGCAAAAATAAGCGACCCCCTAACATCTATCTACATTATTGGTATGTGTGAGTCAAAGTGACATTCCGATACTAAAAAACCCTTATGTTGGCTCTATACAACCTCCAAACGCGTTTAGCTTATGTTGCTTCTTTTCAACGTTGCATAAGTTTATGAATAAGGTTTTTGCGTTCAGAGGCATTATAAAGAGTGCATAGCGCTATGCACTCGCTATAATTCGTTTATGCATAAGGCTGTATTTGTATGAAATTGTATGAGCTATATCGTACTAAGCGGGAACTGAACTTCATACAATATCATACAAATTATTTTGAATCGCAGTTCCGCTGCAGTGCAGTTCCGCCTAGTGCGGTCTAACCTTTAAAGTTGGCAAAACACGAGCGAGCCAAATAGCTCGAAGCCAATTGGCTTCGGGCACTTTATACTGGATAAATATCAAAAAGCTTCGGTACCGAACCATTTCAATTTTCAACTAGTCGGAAAACCACGAATCAAATTGGTTGCGAGCCGTTCGTCTCACTCGTGTATGGCTAGCCTAAAAGCTCTCCCAAACGAAGACGAAACATTCGGTGTGGTGGCAAAACATTCGCCAGTCAAAATGTATTTACATGGCGATAAATGAAAGATATGAGTGTTTTTTATAATACAAATTCTATATACTACTGAAATACATCAGCCAAGTAGAAGACTTAGCATTATTTAATTGGACTTCCCAAGCAACACATAAACTCTTCAAGAGTTCTCCAAACAAGATGATCATTTCTTAATTAGCTTTTTATTCAATCTTGTTAATACCATTCCACTTATCGACATGTTACTATGCTCTTTAAAAGTGTTTTTTTTAACTATTAAAAAAAACTCTTTTTAACATCCTTAAAAGCTCTTTGTTAAATATTTTTGTATTCGCTCTTTATACATCCTCTTTAAAACGTCTTTAAAAGGAGCATGTTCATAGCACATTAAGAGTATTTCATTTTCCTCTTCCAAATACATACTGAAGTTGTTTTTCAGATGTTCTTTTTTACTATAACGTCTTTATGAAGGCTTAACATTTCCTCTTCAAGTAGTATTTATTTTATCTTAATACAGAGTAAAGACAAAAAAAAAATTGTTTATTTCGTCTTTGACTTGGGTTAATTTTATTTGTTTTTTCTAATGTGTTTTTTGTGTTATATAAATGAAAATTATCAAATAAGTTGATTGGAAACATGGAAATTGAGAAATTATTTAAGCTATAACTACAAAAGAATAAAGGTTTTACTAAACCAACGTGAAACATTCGCTGTTGGCAGCATTTTTATCGTCGGTCATTGGTTTCATATGGAAAATCGCACCGCTTTAGTGTGGGTGCCATCTGTCCTGCGTCGTCTGCGAGGAGCGCGTGTGTCGGGAGTCGCCTCGTCCGCTGTTGTGGGCGTGCAAACATCGACTACTGTAGTTGTCTGGGCATTGACTGGCAGGGCGTTTCCCTTTTTTCGACGAAGACAACGTCCTCTTCTTCCTCTGGTTCTCGTATTGAACTGAGAAATCTGGACTTGCTGCATGGCATCTTCCCTAGGACTAAGTGCTGAATTTTGTATTGCTGCTATCGTCCAAATGCTGTCAACTTCATCAAGAGAGAATCCTCCTGTGTCGTCTCTATTCCTTATTGTTGGTCGAATCTAAAATGTGGAGATTTGAAGCAACTACGAGAAATAATGTTTTTTGTAAACTCTTTGTTGACCCTTTGTTTACTCTTTGTTAAGAATTAAATTTTTTGACAGCTCTTATTCTAAGGTTAATAAGAGACATTTGACTCTAAATAAAAGGTATTACAAAAAAAGATGTTTTAATGACTACTTAAAAACTCTTTAAACGGTTTTGCAAGAAGGTTTTATATTCATATAAACAAAATGTAAAGGTTGACTCTGTTCAATTTAGTTTCAGAGAAAACTCAATTATTATTTAATATTATTATTTTATTTAATATTTTATTTTTTAAGTTTTGTGTACAGTGTACTAAATTTGTTTATGAACGAGTAGTTTAAGAAGTTAGTTAAGACAGTTAATTTGGTGTTTTTATTGAACTTTAATAATGTTTTATATGTATATAGGTATTTTAATTGATCTTGACGTTTAAGCTTTCGTTCAAGTGAATTCGATAATTAATGGCTTGAAATATATGCAAGAAAGTAAATTCTGACAAAACATTTTGTTTCAAATGCCAATGCATACTTCGGAGCCGATCAAAATATCTGAAAATTCCAGATTTCTCAGAGGTTTATTCTTTAGCCAAAGACATCCCAGCCATCCCTCCATGAAATTTGACAGTTGTTAACAGCATTACTGGCAGAATCCAATTTTATATATTTCGCTCCAAGCAGTACCCAAAAGCACTAGAGTCATAGAGCAGAAAATAATGGCTGAAAGGTCAGGATTTCTTACAGTTTTATTAATCCATCTATATCATTTTGACATTTATAGAATATTTTGTTCCCAAATTCGTCTTCTCATTTTATTTACTTACGTAGTAAAAATATTTAAAACCAATACAAAAAATATTTGGTCTTTAGAAATTAGGCACCCTGTAGGAATATTTCTAATATGGGTCCAAAAAAAAAATCGCCATGTTTATTGAAATTAATTATTTGGATTTCTTATGTATCTATTAATTGGTTGATTTTTAAGTAACACAGTTGATATTTACGCTATGCATACACTTTTATTTGTAAAATAATACTTTGGGATACAACTCATATGCCCTTTCTTTTTTATCGACATGGATTGGTGTTATTTTTTTTTTTTTTCATATTTACCTTTAAATACTTATTTATTTAATGGCGCATCAATTCTTAGTGGGGTAGAATACGCTATTTTGAAATAAATCTTCTGAGGCATATCAAAATACCAGGTTTTAAAGCTAATAAAATGCCCCTTAAAAATAGAGCGTAAATATACATTGAGAATTCATGTGTTAATTTTAAGTTCATTCTATTTCATTTTAATTGTATTACATTTGTATTTGTGTAAAAGAGAAAGATATTATTTTATAATATTTTCTTCTCTAGATCACACTATTGACACAAAATACATTCAATTTCATGATATCTTGAAAACTTCCTCAAAAGATCAATCAAAAAGCGTATATCTTTATGACCTCTTGCTAATACTTTATTTAGAACTCTTTGTTCCCATACAGTTGGCTCCTCCCCTTTGGTCCTTTTTGGGTCTTAATGAACTCTTTAAGATTGTTTGAAGAGTTGAAAGCTCTTGTTAAAGTAATTTTAAAGATATCTTGAAGACACAATTGTGTTGCTTGGGTTGTTCAATTGGACTTGTTGAAAGAGCCCACAGCAACGGTGAATGTTTCTCCAACGCACCGAATGTTTCTCGTTGGTTTGGGAAAGCCTTAATAAGTGTTAAGTAAGTGATTCTGGTATAAGTCATAGAATCTTGATCCTGGGGTGGAATCGGCTGAAGTCAAAAATGATTATCACATTTGTGATAGTCACATGTGACCAAATGAAATTTTTCTTCTGCGTAAAGTGATCACGAAAAAATTGTTATATTTGGCATCACTTAGCCAAACTGACACTTGTAATATATTTTTTTTTTTAAGTTGGTTTTTGTTTCGTTGTAAAAAAAACATTTTATATTCTGTTAGCTTTTTGTTCATGTGCCTGGTGGCTTCAAAAAGATCATAAATTATAAAAAACAATAAAATGTAAGCTAACTAATGTTATGAATTATTTTGTAAAAACTATTTAAATATATTCCTTGCATTGTTCACAGGTGGAGTCAAGTTAATAAGGAAAGAAATGAGAATGCTCTCATCTTTCATGGAAAAAAATCCTGATTAGGCAAAGTCTTTCACGAACAAATCAGCGAATGCTAGAGATTCCCATAGGCATTTGTGGGAAAAACTCTTCGCTTCCCTCAATGCGAATGGGCCACCGACGAAAACAAACAAGGAGTGGAAAAGAGTAAGGAACCCCTTAAGGTACTCTCGCTGACAAAAAATTATTTTTATTCTTTTGTTTTTCGTAAAGATTTGGACAATAAAGAAGTACAATACCAAGAAAAAACTCGTCAACAACAAAAAAATCCATAGTGAAAACTGGAGGAGGACCATATGCTGAGGAGGTTTTGGATGAAAACGAAGAAGCCATCATCAAAGCCGGCGGCATAAATGCAGCAATTGAGGAAATAAAAGGTGCAAAAAGTTTTGGCTGTGAAGAAGAAGGTACGAAGGATTTAATTATACATATGTACACATGTTTGTATGCAAATGTAAATTTTCTACTCGTATATTACGAATATGAATATTTAGATTTGAAGGAAAGCCCAAATTAAACAAATTTAGAAGCCGACCCAAATATTGAAGCGGAATCGCAGCCAACACAAAAAGACTACCCAAATGTTAAAATGGAGCCGGAACCAACACAAAAAGATGCAGGAAAACAACGAACAAATAATGCTGTTAAGAACAATTTGCTTACACAGAAGCAAATTGACCTTCAAGAACAATTCATAAAAAATCAGAGTGGGAATACGGGATCTTTAATAAAAGCGTTCAATGAAATTAATCATTCTATTAAAGAATTAAAAGATTCCATTGTTTGTTTGTGTGAGGTTAAAAAGGAATACAAGATTTACAATTATGCTATTTTTTGTATAAATATATGTACACAATGTACCTTCAAAACAATTAGATTTAAAAAGATACTCAAAGGTGAATGTGATTAATCGTGCTGTGAATTTTTAATTATTTTTTAAAGAAGTTAATTTTATGTTATGTATTTATTTGATTGGTTTTTATTTTTCTTGTTGGTTGGTTGTTGTAGCATTTTGGATACTTACTTTTCTTTTGCTGATGTGGTTTTTTGTGCTTTTAAGGTTTGCCAGAGGAAGTAAGTACCCTGAAAGAGTGGATAAGATAAAAATTTTAATAAGATAAGGTACTTGGAAATAAGTATCTACTCATGTTGAGATGTGTTTTTATTGGTTATTCTAAAAAAAAAGAAATTGAAGAAAAAAGGGTGACGTCCTTAAAATAACAAGACCTATTTATTTGTTAAGTTTGAAAATGTATTTTTCTACAAACATTTGGTAAAAAAAGTAAAACAGTTATTCAAATTTTGTACCACTTATGTTTTGGCACAAATCGTTATTCTATTGCGGATTCTTGAACCTTCACCATTTATATTTTGCGCTTGCTGATAGTTTGAATTTTCTGGTGATAAAACTACCCCTTCTCTTTCTTCTGGAAGGGGTAAATTTTGCTCACAGCATATGTTGTGTAGAGCGGCACAAACATTTATTATTTGGGCTGATCTTTCTGGAGAGTACCTCAACTTTCGTTCTTCCAAAACACTTCTCCATCGGCACCAACTTGTCTTTGGTAGCCACCACCTCCAAGCAAATTTAGCGTTGTAGCTAATTGCAGAATGGAAGGAATATGGGTAGAACGAACTCCAGCTGGCAAACTCAAAATCTGAAGGATATTAACAAAATGTTTCCTTTGTAACACGACGTTTTTTATGAATCTGTTGAATTATTCGCATTAGTTTATATTTATATACAAAACAAGAACGGAATATACACTTACTTGAAATTTGGGAGGTATAAAATGTTCATGTTGTTTCGGGGGTTTATCCTAAAAAGTTGAACATTATAACTTTCATTTTCTTGATGATTTTCCTTGAAAAACAACTGAACGGGCACAAAAATATTCATTTTTTTCTTGATTTCGCGAAAAACATTTTAAAAAATCAATTTTGTATGAAAGTGACAACTAAATGGCTGTCACAGGAAAAACTCACAAAAATGTGATTGTCACAAGTGATAATCACCTTACACAGATGAAATTCGTGATCTGTGACTATCATTTATCACAAATGACGTTAGCCGATTTCACCCCTGGTTGCTGAAACTGAAAATGTGAAACTTGGCTAGTTAAAAGTTATCACTGTTTGTTATTACAAAACGTTATGTGATACAGGTCCATATCAACACAGGTCCACAACGAATCACAAAGTTAACAGAGGATTAAAAAAAATAAATGACTTTTGATTGTGTCTTCTACAAATAAAACGAAATGTGTTTGATGATTCATATCAAAATTACAACAAATAAATTAATTAAACCAAGTGTAATCTTGGATTTAAATCATTTTTTGCTTTCCACAAAATGAATTAAGCCTTAACTACATAGACCTACTTTTGTACAAAAGTACAAAAGTGGGAAAATAAAATGCTCGCTTAAGAAAAATACTAGCAAAAAAACATACGAAAATTGTTCTAGTACATAAATTAAACCAATAAGCACAATTTTCCATTGTTTTTTTGCAAGCAGGTGTCTTCAGAATAAATATTTATTTCTCACTTTTGTACTTTTGTACAAAAGTAGGCCTATGTAGTTAAGCCTTTAAACTGGTAGATGGAAACGCATCAACTATATGTGATACTACCTCAAGGTATATAAATTACAGGTAATATCATAAGCGTTTTCATTTTTATTCAGTTCTGCGCAAGTGTCATAATGGAAGAAAAATGGCTTATTTCAGTGCGGTTTTGTGTTCTGTCATTATCTGTCTCGTGTGTGTATTTCTTTTCAATTCTGTAAAGGTTTGGTTTAACTAATTTGTCCATAAAAATAACAAAACAAAAAATTAAAAAAGTGTAGCCGGGCTAATTAATCAGTGCTCAGCACCTATGTAAGATAAAATAAAAATATAATTGCAAAAAAAAGAAAAACTAAATAAAATGTATTACTACACTTCCAACCGAAAAATAGAATCACTCCGTTTGGCCTTATGAAAACAACAATTGCGATGGATACAATATCCA
The DNA here is from genome assembly GCA_949320155.1 of Melangyna quadrimaculata. NCBI lineage: Eukaryota > Metazoa > Arthropoda > Insecta > Diptera > Syrphidae > Melangyna > Melangyna quadrimaculata. Next base: position 93,093,952 of record OX439484.1, read on the forward strand.
TAATAAATTGTTAATAGGCCCGTTTTAAAGCTTGAGCTCCCAACTAACAATTTTACTCCTATACTCATCCATAGGAGCTTTTTATAATCGTTTATCGCACTCAAATAATCTCTATATAATACTCCATAGAATTAAAAAGGAGAACTTTTTAACTCCTATTGCACCTTTATGGATTGAATTCTGTTGCTTCGAAGAACATTTTTATAGTAGTTCGAAAGAAGTGCTAAAGGAGTAAGTTATAGACTATATAGAGAAAAATAAAAAAATCATGTGGCTGAACCTAGGGATAGAACTCGGGATCCCTTACACTACTTGTCTAGTTCGCTAACCACTCGGCCGATGTGATATATGAAATACTTTGGCATTAAAAACGATACACTTTTAGCTTGAAGGAATAAATAAATTATAAAAGTTCCAAACGGTCCTGCTAAAGGGCATAGATTCCTGCACGGAACCTCAGGTGCTCTTAAATGAGCTCCGTCGAAAAGCGAGCGACGATCTCGAGTTTATCGGGGTTAAGCCGTTCGCTACAGTTAGAGCCAGACGGGAGAAACGGAATCTGCCGTTCTTCCTAGTACAGCTTTCGCCCAGCAGCAAACTGGCTAGTTTGAGGAGTATCTCCGTCCTCAACTACCAGGTTGTCACATGGGACAAATTAAAGAGGCGTGGCGACATGCTTCAATGCATGCGCTGCCAAAGGTTCGGCCATGCTGCGGCAAACTGCGAAATGCAGTCACGCTGCGTCAAGTGTGGTGAGAACCACATTGTAGGAGAGTGTAAGCTCGGGCAGGAACGGGTCGAATTGACCCAACTTAAATGTGCACTTTGCCGAGGCGACGGGCACCCTGCTAACTATCGGGGATGTCCGACGTTTCAGCAATTGAAACATAACAAAGCGGCAAGGCAAGCAGAGGTAGAGAGACGCCCACCAACGCGTCCTCATACAACAATTTCCGTCAATCCCCAAATTTCTTACGCCCAAATGGCGTCAGGAAAGGGAAACACGGTACAGCCTGCGCCAAAGGCAGCCCCACAGGCCCTTGTGCCTAAGGCTCCGGACGCACAGGCCGAAATAAGAGGTTTGCTACTGGCCATTCAGAGCCAAATAGCAGGACTTCAAAAACAGATAAGTGTGCAGGCGAAAAGGGTAGACAATATCTACTCTGCTTTGCCGAGCTTATCGCATTTTATAGGTTAAGGGCGCGCTGCTGGAGAGGCCCTTAAAGATCCTTGCTGTGAATGTAAATTCATTGATTAGGACCGAACGTAGAGCAAATCTATTCCAATTGTTGAAAGATCAAAGTCCAGATGTGTTTATGGCCAGCGAAACTAAGCTGAACCAGAAGCATAAATTGACTAACAATAATTACAATATCGTACGAAGAGATCGGCCCAACTCCACTTTTGGGGGAGGAGTCGCAATCTTTGTGCGAAAAGGCATTAATTATAAAGTTATATATAATAGTGAAGTACGTAGATTTCGGTTGCTTGAGGCGTGTATCGTATGCATTCCTCTCAAACATGGGAAGCGGATGTATGCGATTGCGGCTTACGCACCGGAATCACCTCAGCCAACTGAATTTTTAACAGAGCTCGAAAAACTTTTTCAATGCTTACAACTGAACTTGGAAGAGAATTACTATATCATGGCCGGTGATTTGAATGCCAAACATGTAGATTGGGGAAATCAAATACAAAATCCAAGAGTTAGCCATCTATTTAATTGGATGAATCAATACAACGTTGAATATATGCTCGACCTTCTGGCTACTGATAGGCCTTCGTTTCCAAGAAGCGGTTCCTATCTGGATTTATTGCTGAAAGACTCAAGACTGACAATTACTGACACTGTGGGTCAACGACCAAGAAACTGCTTACGAACGATAGAGTACGACAGTGACCATTGCGGACTTGCTGCCGTAATTCAACTTCCGAACGAGCTCGTGGAGTTGGAGGAGTATGTGCCAGTGCATTCTTACAATTACAGTAAGACCCGCTGGCCACGCTTCACCAGCGCTTTATCGAGTGAACTACGTACGAACAACATATCCCCACCAAATGACAGGAATTTAACAAACACTGAAATTGACGATTACTTGGAAAAGATGGACAGTACAATCCAACGAACAATGGAAAAAACAATACCAAAATACAAAGAACGCGAAGCCACAGACATGTACCGCAACGCGACCATCGACGCACTACACAGACAAAAAAGTGGACTTTTGACAAGACTGAAACTCTTGTACAGACGCTTTACTGACATACACGATCTGGAGATTAGGACACTGAAGTCGTCAATTAAAAACATCAACCAATTGATCAAGGAAAATTACCGGTTGTCTATTAAATTGTATTGGGACAACAAAATTCGGGCCGTTAATGCGACCCGAGTATGTTTCCTCAAATTAATAAAATATTTAGACGGAATGATCAAAATGAACTTCCGTGTCTTAAGCTTCAGAGAACGACAGAGAACAGAGACGTACTTCTGATAGCAGGCATAGATCCAGAGGAAGCCGTCTTGGACGATGACCTCTTTATAATCGAAGATCCTCGTGAGAAAGTGGAGGCTGTGGGGGCTGCTTTCCAGCAAGTGTACAAGGTGAATGCTAGCATTCGCCCGAACCATGACCTGGAAAAGAGAGCCTTGCTTCACCACTTCTACCTTCGAAATGAAATGACGCAATGGCGATCAGAGAATCTCGGTTTCACCGGGTTCAATGAAGAACACTTGGCAAACGCCACCATCGCCGAGCGAAACGGGGCTAATTCCCTGTTAATTTCGAAAGTCGAGCTCCAGCTCATCTTCGCTTCATTAAAGAAAAAGAAGTCAGCAGGAATCGATGGTATATCCAACGTTGTACTGCGACATCTGCCTCAGGAAGCAGTTGACATTTATGCCACACTGTTTAACAACGCTCTGAATAATGCATATTATCCAAGGGCGGTGGAAGACAGCTGTGGTTCATCCTCTCCCGAAAAAGGGTAAGGACAACTCCAATCCGGCGAATCTCCGGTCGATAAGTCTTCTTCCGAGTATCAGTAAGGTATTTGAGAAAGTTATAAATAGAACACTGTCCAAGTGGGCGGAGGACAACAATATCATACCGGACAATCAGTTCGGTTTTAAGGCGGGACATGACACCATTCATGCCGCGTCTAAGCTCGTTTCTGATGTCCAATGGAACAAATCTAAAAGACAGTGTACGGGTGCGTGTCTGGTTGACTTGGAGAAAGCTTTCGACACCATATGGTTAGAAGGTCTGTATCTAAAGCTAGCCAGACTGGGCATAAGTAAACCGCTTTTATATATGCTTTATGATATGCTCAATGGTAGAAAGTTTGTTGTCAAAATTGGCAATGTAACTTCTACCGCAACCTTCGAAATTAAAAATGGTCTTCAACAGGGAGCGGTGAACTCACCGATTCTATTCAGTATTTACACCAGCGATCTGATAGGTAGTCTAGCCTATGCCATAGCGTATGCCGACGATCTAATTGCGTACAGAACAGCTCCAACAGTTGAGGTCATCAGAATTCTCTTGCAGCGTGACTTCGACAAGATTCAGCGATATTGCGATGACTGGAAGTTGAAAATCAACTTTCAGAAATGCGAAACCATTCTGTTCAGGACTCCATTGCGTAGAGCCCCTAGGGATACAAGAAAGAACTGGCGCAAGCTGGTGATCGTAGGGCCACATGGACATCCACTGGCGAATAAAAGTGTAGTAAAGTACCTTGGCATCTGGATGGATCAGTATTTGTATTTCGACAGACATATAAATGCTGCTCTGACCAGAGCCAGGGGAGCTTTTGCCCTGACAAAACGGTTGTTTTATAGCAGCCGTCTTGACAGCAGGGTTAAGGTGATTTGCTACATGGCCCTTATCCGGCCAATGATTGCCTATGGATGTCCGGTGTGGTTCAACGTTGCCCCATCTCAAATGAAAAAGATTCGGGTGTTTGAGAGGCAGTGTCTTCGAAGCTGCCTTGGATTACACAGAACACCAGAGTCGGAGTACAAACATTATTATTCCAACGAGGTTCTATACAATGGAGCCAACATTAACAGAATCGATAATTTTATAATCAAGCTGATTCGGGGTCACATTGCAAGAGCGATGTCCTCAGCCAATAGCTTAATCTTTGGGGCTTACTACCCCAACACTGATTACTACGAGAGTGTGCGTTTAAGTGGATTTATCCAACCCGATGCTTTCCTCTATTTAGACAGTCGAGGGCTGATACAGGATAGAGCGGCGGTTCCGCTTATCTACCACGTCGGCCGCAGAACTGTAGATAGGCGACTCCTTTATAGTCGAGACGTCCTCGCACAGGGCGGAGCAGAGCGCTTTGGGTTCAGTAGGACTGTGTCCGATCGGGACCGGAGAGACAGGGTAAAACAAGAGAACCAGTTTTGGTGGTTAAATCAAGAAGTAGATACTAGATAGTTGACTTAGTTTTCTCGTCTTGGCCGACTTACATAGTTTTAAGTGTATTAATTAAGTAGGGACAGTCAGGGTGGACAAAAAAAAAAAAAAAAAAAAAAAAAAAAAATCAAACCAAAAAAATAACAAAATTGAAAATGCTTGCTGTGGCTGTTCTAGATTTAAGGTAGTTGTAAGTAGTTTTATAGTAGTTTAAGTATAGTTTTAAGTAGTTTTAAGTAGTTTTAATTAGTTTTAATTAGTTTTAATTAGCTCTTAAATAAAAATAAAAAATGATATAGTTTCCAAGTTTTTTTCAAATCTTTCTTGGGAAAAATAAAACCAGGATAAGATATTAATTTAAGTAGTTCGTAGGCCGAAAGGCGTAAGCATTAAGTTATTGTTTAATTTAGAGCGCCCGCTTAGGGCCAGTAAGTTATTTTTAAGATATTGATAAGTAGGCTAGTTTTTCATGAATTTTTGTCTAGCTTTAAGATATTTATAAGAAAAATGAAAAATAAAAATGAATTTAAAAAAAAATTAAAAAAAAAAAAAAAAAAAAAAACGATACACTTTTAGCTTGAAGGAATAAATAAATTATAATTAATTAAAAATCAAAGAGTTTATATTAACTATCTTTCTATTGAAAGCGTTCTGGAATCTGAGTGTGGAATGAAACAAGTGTCTGGTATTTTTCTACCCATATATGTACATATAATTGTGTATGTAAATAATAAAGTTTTTTTATATTATTAGAAATGGTTATTATTAAAATTGTAATATGGTGGAGAAGTCCTTTATGATAAGACTATAGGAACATTCCATTCAATAATGAAAACCTATTAGTGTTATACCAATCAAATGCATTCAATTCCACTCAATAAAACCACGATAGAAGAATTATATGGTCTGATATATACGGTAATCTTTCTGTTAATATGTCGAATATAATTCACAGCGGTAAAGGAGAAAATAAGGGGAACCCCCGAAAACACTTAGTCAATGGCGTCACAGCGTCAGGAATAAGCCTTACCGTATTTGGTTTTCTATGCATTAAAGAAACCAAGGATTGCATAAATATTTCCTTGGGCGGCTATTGGATGATTAAAGAAAAATCAGGCTATTGCTTCTGTGACGCTGATGTAATTGCTAATAGAAAATCTAATGGAGCAGTGTTATCACCTTTTGCTCCTATAACGATTTGGCTTCTCATCACAAGGATTACTGGGGCACTAAAACAACTAATGACACTTAAATGTCTGAAATCGGAAGCAATTTTGTTAGTTGGGCTTTGAACTTTTAAATTAATCGTAAAATCATAAAAAACCGTTGGACAGTTTTCGCGCAATCGTTTTAAAAAACAGAACCCAAAACTAACTTTTTACAACTTACACGAATTTGTTTTTTTTTTTGTTTACCTTTCAGTTGTCACTATTGTCATTTTTCATTTTGACACAAAAACCTACACTGAAAGAAGCCATCTTGAAATTTGACAAGTTGCGCGTGATAATACCTTAAGCTGGCTAAAGACTTTCGGTGTTATCATCGGTGAACGTTGTTCGTTGTTTTTCGTTCGCGGAACGACGAAAATGTAACTGAGAAAACCGAACAACGAACTAAGAACGAATAAAGAACGTGCAAATTCAAATCAGGTCAGAAATTTCGGTGTACGTTGTTCGTTGTTACCCTAACAACTTATGTTTAAATGCGAAAACTGTTTAAATGAACATTGTTAATTACTGAATGGTACAAGAAGCCTAGTTATATAAATTAACAATTTTGTAAATAGAATTTAACTTTCTAATGTAAATGCGTTCTTCGTTGTTCGTTGTTGAGAGAAGAACGAACACCGAACAACGGACAACGAATGAAGAACGAAAGTCTAAAGCCAGCTTTAGATATGTGTACTGTGTGTGATACTACCTAACAATATACTAACTTCCATTGTAAGAAAACCAAGAAATGTCATTGTGCGAAAGGGACGCTACAATTTTTTGATTTGAAATCAAAAATAAATTTTGGGTGTCAGTTGCAGAAATAAAACATTTTAAAATTTATTTACTCTTCTCACATATAAATTATAAAATAAAACAATTTATAAGAAAAAACATTATTTAAAAACTTTCCAATAAAGCCAATACACATAAAATTATGAATCTAGCGGAGGACGATTGTGCGGTAAAAATAGCAGTCCGAGAGCGTCCACTTCGTGAAATCTTTAAAAACAATGAAGTTGAAAGTGCAATAAACTACCACTCTTCAAATTCAAATGTAAAAAAAAACAACATTAATTGAGCTTACAAAAAAACTCATATTTTTGTATTGATTTGATTCTATTTCAGATTCTAATTATTGATGAACGTATTTTTGCCTTCGATCATGTCCTCTCGCCAAGTGTTTCTCAAGAAGAGCTCTTCAACTCATTGGTTAAGCCCCTGGTTGGCAAAGTTCTTCAGGGTTTTCATTGCACCGCACTTGCCTACGGCCAAACTGGGACAGGAAAATCCTTTACAATGGGATTGAATCCAGAGGTAACTTAAACATGTTACCTATGATTTTTGTAATGATTAAACTTGAAATATTTCGTTTGTAGACCTTAGAAGGAGTTAACGTTGGAATGATTCCGCGCTGCGTACAAGCAATCCTGGACGATACAACTTTAGATCCTATGAATAAATATAAAATATCAGCTTCGTTTATTGAAATTTATAGCGAAAAAGTGTACGATTTACTTGGCGATAACCCTACAGAGCCAATTATTGCAAGAGGTTTGTTATATATTGTTATTTTTTTTTTACATTTACTACTAATAAGAGCAAGATACATTTTGCATTAGAAGAACCTCTACGTCCTTAAGTATCCGTCCACAACAAAAATTACGGGTTGAAATTTGGGAAAAAAAAACTCTGGGATTGTTGGCTTCCTTCAGGAAACGCCATGTCAGACTTGTCAGTTGTTTCAAGCATTTGGGTTCATATCCGCATTTGTTTTCCTAAGGTGACGATCTAATTCAGTTAAATCAACAAGCTTCTTCCAGCCTCCACTTTCGTGCCTCACTTCATGGACATCTGAGACTATTTAAAGGGCATCCACCTTAATAGACCTCATACCACTTTAAATTTCTTATTAGAGCTGCATTAAAAAAATAGAATAAAGCAATCAGATCCGGTCCCGAGAGGAGCTACAAAATATGGTGACCTACAAATGTGCTAGCAAAACTATAAATGACTATCAAGACAATCATTAAAGGTATTCATGCAACGAGATAATTTTCCGATTTGCAGAAAATTTTAACTTTCCACATCCCATTAAAAATACTTGCGTAAACGTGAGAAATCACCAAATTAAACGGCACATTTGACTTATCGCAGTGTATCAGGTTAATTTCTACGCTTTCCGCTTCAAATTTGTGAGATAAAATAAAAAATATTTTTCCCATAATATGGGTTTTACGCGTTTGCATATTTATTCAGAGGAGCATTATGAATGAAATGCGGTCGTTCAAACTGACTGGTGGTTATAAGACATTTTCTTATAGCCGAAATCAACTGTATCTCAAGCAGATCAAAATATATGTGCATTTTTGTTTGTATTTTTATTTGCCCTACATAACGTTTGTTAACACCACGACCACAAATAGCAATACAATTTGCTACATTATTTCTGCAGAAATATAAGTAGTAAAACATTTTAATAACTGTAGAACTTCTTAAAGATAAAAATGCATATGGGGAAGAAAAGCTTTTGACTTCTAGGGTCGAATGCACCATTTCCTAAAATATCAACATAGTGCAAGAAAAGCTTACATTTTCGAACATATTTTGAGTTATACCTCATCAATTGGTTTTTTGAAAAAAACATCAAATATTTTGTTTGTTACTTTTGGTTTATTTATTATTATTTCCTAAAAAATAACTTCTGAACCAATTTTTAATTACACCTAGCCACTAAGTTAAAAAATAAATCAACATTTGTTTTATTTAATTTAAAGCACTTGCTCAAAGTGTTTTCCACACACTCTTATTCACTCTTACTTCCAGGGCCGAGTGCAACATTACTAAAAATGTCAACAAAGTGAAAAAACGGTTGAATTTTTGAGTTTGTTTTGAGTTATACCTCTTTAATTGGGCTTTAACAAAACCATCAAATATGTTGTTTGTTGCAATTAGTTTATTTGTTATTACCTATTTCCTAAAAAATAATTTCAGCCAATTTTCAACTGCAGAAGTCCAACAGTTATTATAATTTTCTTCTACCAATGTTTTGGCACAAATAATGTAAAACATTGCTACAAAAAAAAAAAAAAACGGTGGAATTCATTCACTTGTAGTCATTGTATTCAAAAATGTAAAGTAAGTCAAAAAATAATGCACTGAACAAAAAAATGCATATATCTCTTCTTGTGGTTGCGATAGAACTATTTTTTTATCAGTTTTCAGGACGGTCATAAAGTCTACTATGAGGCATTTCAGGGTTATCCATACTTACGGGTATACATATCATTTTTTAATATTGTGTTTGCATAAATTCATATTTGTATCAGAAATCAAAAAGCATTGGCGAAAAATTTTAAACAACCTATTGTTAATGAATTAGCAATTAACAGTAAGTAGTTTTCTAAATATTTAGCAATTTACTAACTAGTTCAGAATTTTAAACCTTTTTTTCGATTTGCTAACTAGTAAATTGCTAATTGGGAAATGTCAGTCAGAAGTCACATTTGTTTTGTTTATGATTTTAATTTTGTTTTACTCTCTGAAGAAGATTTTTTTTAATTAGTTTATAGTACATTTATCTATTAAAAGTGAACAAAGATATTAAAAAAGTGACATTCACCCAATAGCTCTACAATGCCGGATCAATTGTGTGGGGTGACATTTAAAGTATGCGGAAAAGTTATATCAAAGAAATCTTATGTTGTTGGAATAACTAAAAACGGCTCGACCTTCCATACTACTGCATTCTGCATCATCAAAAGCTGAAACTGGTGAATGGTGTACTTATCTTCCGAATGGAAAATTCTCTCATGAACCTAGTTAAAATTTTCACAGTTGAGACCGACTATTGTGGGAGAGACTTAGTGCTTGCCTGATGCTCATGATTCGTGTACTGGTGCTGAAGCAACTATGTTGAGTTTGGATTCAGTTGGAGAGCCTACGCGACAAAAGCAAATGGTGAAAACTAAAAGTGAGTTTAGTTTGAAATAAAAAATAAAACTGAATCACATTATTTAATTTCTGGAGTAAAATTCTCCATCGTCAAGTTATTCAAAAGGATGTGCTCGGGATTTAAAACTTCACACTTTCTGCACAACGCTGAATCTGCAAATACATCGAAATCTTCGTCTTCCGAAAACATTTAATACCATTTAATTTACTTTAAAAAACAATTATAGCTCACGAATCATACAAAAAAACACATTTCACTTTTCCAATTAAAATGGATAAGACATTTTTTTCGAGAAAAATGACAGATGTCGTATGGATTTAGCAAATTGCTTAAAGTTAAAGTAACCATTTTGTGATTTTAACTTTAGTAAATTGTAAAGAGATAGTAAGATGTTAAAATCGTTTAAAATTAGCAAAATCTTCTTTTTAACTTAGTAACTTACTAAAATGGCTTTAACCATTTACTAAATCGTTTAAAATTTTGCGCCATTATTTTTGTTTAACTCAAATTACTAAAACTTGCGGCGAGTCCAATATGTTGATAAAATTTTAAGGATGATATTGCAGTCGAAAGTAATAGCTCTCTCACCGACACCGTAACTAATAATTTAGACTGATTTGTTCGCTTCAGTTATCGAAACAAAAATTAAATAAAACAAAATATAGTAATTTTCCGAAATTATTATTTTTTGGAAAATTGGACATCAGTTCCTTCGGGCATTGAAACTGAAGATGATGGAACTGAAAGCGGTTTGTACTTCGACATAAGACAAGTGCGTTCATTCGACGATGAGTGAAAATAAAAAAAACTTTATTTTTGTTTTTATAATCCGATTTATTAACTCAAAACTTACAGCTCTAATTTATCTCTAACCTAAATACTCTGTCCTGCAGCTCAGTTTAAAAATATTGGGTTTGC